>JASTSM010006776.1:460000-578241 GCA_030407125.1 Diadema antillarum
CAGGCAACACACCCTCAGGTAAAACCTCTTTCAACAATCCAAACACCTTCTGTGAACCCAATACATCATTGCGTTAGCTTCTAGCGTGATATTGTATTTCATCTTGTGTTTGAAACAGAATACATGTAATTAATGTACAGTGTTATGTAGTTCATACAAATTTTTGTTTTAATCTCAGTGCAAATTAAAGTACAAACATTCAGTCTGTGACATGAAATTTGTGCACTCTGAAATGTCCGCAAACCTGACAGGTAAAAGCACCTTTGCAAACTGAGATTTCCATGACATGTGTGATGCTCACACACTAGAAAAGCATCAAGTTCAAATTTATGTAAACACTGGCAAAAAATCTGAAGACTTTGATCATGATACACATTGCGAGATTTGTATCCTGCTAATTCGCTTCTTTATGCCACTATGACACTCTTAATACATTTCAGGAAGGATACCGAGATTCAAGGAACACTGTCTGCTATGCAGTGCCAGCAACTGGACAAATAATAATACATGGCATGATCTTGTAACAAGTGGTGATGTGTGATAGTGTACCAGGATGGGAAGTACAAATTGTTCGAACACCCCCGGAGACCTTTGCACGGGCCATAGATCATCCGGGGCGGCCTCTGGGGGCTGGGCTGAGGGCAATGAATTAAAACGGGTTCATCAGTCTGTCATTACTCCCTCGCCCAATCAGCCATGCCATGCCTAGATTGTGTGCAACATACACCTCTCCACAATTCAGCCATTCAACTCAAGAATAGGCTTGATTTGTATGAAAGACAATGCAGGCATGTTTCATGATATTGTGCATGAAACATGCACTGTGAGTTTGTTCACAGTCATTATTATAAACAGTATTGGATTCATACAATGTACACACATCCAATGCTTGTATTGAAAAATAGAAAAGAGATAAAAAAGGAAAAAGATGCATTTCACCATCTCCCATATCACTATTAGACAGCAGATGAAAGTGTATCTTGTAATTCAAAACAGAATACAAACATACATTAACAGGATGCTACAAATAAGTAAACAGCACATGCACTTAATCTATTTTACACAGTACATGTACAGTATCTAGAAATAGCCTTTAAGAGCACTGGTGCTCAAATTACTTCACTCAAGATTGCGCATTTTATACGATGGGACTGTACTGGAAGATAGCGCAAGCATTAACATGCACATTCTGTTTGTTGTTATGTTAGTACGTAATACTGGGCAAAGAGGGAAAAATCCATCTTTTCTCACCTTGTAGAGCTGCTTTAAGAAAAAAAAAAAGTTGCCTTAGTGTAAAATATAAATACCACTAATATTTGGAAGAATAAAACCTGAAGTTTAAAGGAAGTAGATCCAGCAGAAAGTAAGTAAATAATGACAGGCATCATTCCACTGACTGTCCTAAGCCTATGACATGATTTGTCATCCGAGGTGATTAATATCAGGAATTGCTTCCCACTGAGAAGATAAGACAATGAACATGTGTGATAGATTAGCACATACTGGAGGAACAGGGAAAAAAGGACTGTGATGTCATGCTACATAATCTATGGCACTGTTTAAATAGCCACAACCTATCGAAAACCTCTACATTTTTACTCAATGCACAGCCAAATTTTATACAATAGTACATTGTACAAATTCAAAGTGAAAGTATTGCACATACAAAATTTTACCTTGAAATTCTCTTTTGCAAGTTTTCCTCATCATTATTATGATATCAGTTGTTTTGTTTTGTTGTATTTTTTTTGGGGGGTGGGGAGAAGAGTGATGATAATTCACTACTCAAGAATGCTACATCCTGTAGCAAGTCATTTCCTGTATAACAGAGCATAAGGATGTTTGCATTGGAATGTTAGTCTTAGAATGGAACTACTCCAATTCAAACACAGTTCAACGATTAAAATTACGAAACAAACCACACATTTTGCGCTATGCAATGTCTTCTTTCACTGTAGTCACTGACACACGCAGTTTGGCTATGAACATTTTTTGTCTGTGTATCCTGATGAATCATACATTTCCATAATTCACACTCCAGACTGATTCTCTCAAGAGCTGAATGTTTGGCTGCTGAAATATTTAAAGGTACTGTACACACTTTGTACCTGTAGCTCCAACAACAGTACATAGAGCTGAACTCATCAACCATTAGTACCAGTGAAGCTATCTACAAGTATCTAATCAACAATTGATCAACATAATTCCTGTACTGTACAATTTTATGATATTTATGCAAATATTGTGCATGTATTTCTATTCTTTTTAATCAAAATACGATGAAAACCTTAATCATTCAAGAAGCAGCTTATGGTCCATTGTCAAAATGAGACTTTGGTTACATCTCTGGTTATTATCAGTTTCAGATAAAAGTTTAAAAGTGCAAACATCAATATACATACATTGTAGACTTAACACTAAATCTGCAAGAAATACAGTTTCTCAAGGTCACAGTAGATAATGCAGAATACACATATCGGAAATAGTTTTATATTCTTCTGTTAAGATACAGAGCGAAAGTTAACTACTAAACAATCATTCACAGCCCTGTGCTGAATAAGAAAAATTGATTACTTTTGACTCCAAATAATTCATTTGTTTATAGCTGATCAGTCTTTGATCCAAGCTGGAAAATGACGATGAACGGTATGGAAATCAGCAATGTATTCAAACAGAACTTGAGCAGGTCTAGCCTTTAAATTGTAAAATGACCTACTATGTTGACAGACAAGGCCTGCAAAGCTAAATTTGCACTCACAGCTAGCATTGTATTCTAGCAATCAGGTATAGACATTCATGCAAAAAAAAAAAGGCAGTGAAATGTTCTCTGCATTAATGAGTCAGAAGTGGAATCACTAGCTGCTTATTGCATGCTGAACACATGTTCACTGAATCACTGACCAGCCTTGCACTGAGCTCAGACCAAATCTACATGTATGCTATACATCACCTGGAATTGAATTGGGAGGGGGGGGGGGGTGGTCCACAACTTGAAATTTGAGCATGTTGCAAGCTCAGAATTTGAGAGTATTGCAGAAATTAATGTGTGCAGAGCGCAAATCATGAGCACGTATTATGCAATATTTCGCACCTTTCTTTCTTTGTTCTGATTACATTCAATGTTCTCTTTCATTTTATATTTTGCACACACATACAATGTATCTACTGTAAGTACTAGGTAGTTTGATGTAATTTTTAAGTTTCACATGTTTGAATATATAATGTTTTTTTTTTGTGTGTTTTTTTTTTTAGCTCGTTAAAAATTCTTGAGGATGTTCTGCATACAGTAGCATGTTTTTGGCTTTTGAGGATGTTTCACATAAATATATGAGCATGTTGCAGTGACATGCTGAAACCCCTCATGGACCATCCTGTAATATTAGCCATTTCTGAAACCTTAAAAGTCTCTATAAAATGCATGTACTGGAGGTAGGAAGTCGAATTTCTTTGCATCAATAGGTACAAACTATGACTGGTTTTTGTGTAAGTAAATCTTTACAAATGTAAACATTTGTTGTTGTTTTTATGTATTGACTTTGAATGCACGTTTGTAAATTTTATGCTATTAACATGTACAAAATAATAATGTCCATAGCCAACTCTGCACTGGAAATACTTGGAGAACAACTACGAGAAAGGCAAAATGCTACTTACGTGTAATCTAATACATTATATATGTAAAAGTTTGTATGATGATGTTTGCCACTCCATTCCTGGATAGAGCTGTATATAACTCCACGGATTTTCAGTCAGGCACTACTATTACTGTGATTTTCATTGATAGACTGTACTTCTGTACAGCATGCCTGAGTGACCCTAATCTTCACATCATCTTTTCTGCCTTCTCTATGAAACTGCACCTTCCAGCACTCTCTTATTTCAATCACTTTTTGAATGGGTCAGGATGGCACAATTCTAACAAGTTAAGATATAATTTTAAAGCTCAGAGCTTATTATTTTTAAAACCATAAGTTGAATAGTGACAATTCGTTTTGGCCTCCCTTTTGTGGGTTTGAGCTGGGTGGTCACATATCATCTCAAAGGTGGGAAATACATGTCTACCCGTACAATGTAGATACAAATGTACTTGTTTTTCTTCTTGTAAAGGGGTTATCTTTTTCTCCCTCTGTCAATGATGTGATGTATAGTGTCTGTATAGCACCTAAGTAAACTCTGGCAAGTACATGGATGGCACTATGACTACATGTATAATTTTGACTTTGACTTTCAATAATATGGGTGTATTAATGGATAGACTTTGCTATGCAGCTCCTACAATGTTATTTTGCACATAACCATCACAATATCAAGAAAAAACAAACAAACCTTCTAACCTCTCAAAATGATTGGTATGTTCATAGTCTGTGAAATTTGCACTTTAGTTAAAACAGTTGTTGGTCTTATTTACCAGGTATATGTTCATAAGGTAAAACTGCAGAAATGCAGAAAAGGCAAATATGCCTGTGTGTGAAAAGTAGTAGATAGGCATTTCACTTCTCATCCCGGAATATAATCAACTCTGAACTTCCTTTCTCTGTTTTGGCTCAAATTTGGTTTTGCCACTGATCAAGTGCTGACTGTCAGCAGTGTCTAATCACATGTAGCCTGGTGCTTTAACCCTTTGTGTGTTGACTGGCACAGAAAACATCATAGCATTGTACACACTGTCCAAAGTCCCTAGCATGGAAAGGGTTAGGCCAAAATTATTCCCTCCACTCCTCCCCCACTCACACCCATAGCAATACATTCACTTTACTGCATGCTAACTACCACTTCCTATTAAATCTACTCACATAGATGCACAAAAATTTAGTAATTGGACACTAATGAAACCAGGAGTTAATGTACATCTGTAGCTCATGCCAAGTCTGACAGGCTATTTGTGTACTTAGTGTACACTGCATGTGGTCAAATAAAAACTTGATGTAGAACTAGAAAGTAAAGAAAGAGAACTGAATGCTATTTGAGTTGCCCTTAACATTGCAATGCCAGGTCTCTATCAACCATCCATTGTTATCCCACTTTCAGTCTCACAATAAGGGTTATGTCAGGCACAGCATTTCTTACCAGATTAAGCGGAGTACCGAATTACTCGTAGCTGGAGAGTGATTTCGTTCATGTCCCAGCTACCACACACTAATTATGCATAGATCTATCTGCACCACATTACAGCATACACGATATGTCACTACAGCCACAGCTTGTTTAAAGTTTTATAATAGTCTTTGCAGAAACCCTAGTTTCTCTCATGATGGTTTAAAGGAAAACCACATGCAAACCTCATGAAATTACGTTTCGCTGTACCTTGTTGATGACCAACTGCAAAGGATAGTGATAATTCGCCATTGATGAATGTATGCCGGACACGTCATACACAAATTGTATCACCATGACATTGTAAATGCAACTTGAAATAGCAAATCTTGCACGCAGCCATAAAATCTGTTGTCCCCATTAATGGTGATCATAAGTCAGTTCATTTTTTTCAGGAACAACTCAAAGAAAGCTTTCTCAGTATTCTTGAGAGCTGGCTAGACACCTGTAGTGATTATGTCACTGTGTGTGTAGTTTGGGCAATGTGTCTGTGGGGGTGGTGCAAGTAAACTGCAAGGCTCTGTATTTGGCAAGTAGGGCTACAAATACATACATCTACGTTTCAGTACTCCTAGTGATGTGGCAAATTGATCATTCACTCTGCACATTCAACATGTGATTAAAACATTTTAACCATAGCCCCGTATCACCTCTTGGCACCTTACAATTTCTTCAGAATTTATATTAACACATATTTTACAGACTCCCTGCGGAAAACAATGAAAATAGGTGAAACTTGTTCGGAAATTTTCTACCTGCTTAACTGAAATGCCTACCTGATGATCCAGTAAAAATAGTACAACTATAGTAATCTGTTTTTTGTTTTGTTTTGTTTTGTTTAAATCAATTTGTATGTCAATTAAGCAGAATACCCGATTGAGCACTACCCGATTATGCAGAGACTACTGTACCTCATACACGCAGTTTCTGTGTAGCACACGAACATTTATTGGTGCAGTAATGCAACAGTCTCATCTTGTACACTAAAAGTACCTGTATTTACAGTTGTAATACCATATTCAACCATTAAATGAATTGTCATTCTATCAGAGTATCAAACAAAATGAAAGAGCTGAAGTAAGAATGAACAATCAAACTAGTGACAAAACTGTAATTTTGAACAATTTTGAAAAGAAAAACAAATAATGTTGCAGCTTTTAGTTACCATGACAGAAGACATAAATTCCTTCATGGCTGCTCAACAAGACTTTGTCCCTGGAGGCATTTTTTTTTTTTTAATGACTGCCGCTTGTCTTGCTAGCAAGTGAATTACAATGGATGTGGTTTGGTGATGCCTTCCATTACTACTCTCCTTTTTGTGCAACAGGCATTTCATTGTCAAAGAGTCTATCCTGATATCTTACCCCAATGCAGTAGTCTTGGTCAGCTTTGGCAAAAAAAAACAAAAAAACAATTTAAACAAAAACAAGGTGTTCTGTGATGTGTGTGTGTGTGTGTGTGTGCACGCAAGTGTAAGTGTTATTCTCACGAGCAGTAACTGTCAGAATTATCTGTCCTGGTATCACACATAGTGGAATATCTTTCACTCCAGGTTACCATGTACATTGTACATCTGCACATATTGTACATGAGGGACAAATCAATGTGGTACACTTCTCTAGCCCTGCAACATATGGCATGCATATTGGCACATTTATTTGGGATTGATCTCCTACATTTGCTTGATTGAAAGCTTGGAAGCTAAAACTTTGTTCTGAGGATTGAAAATTTCAAGTGCAGTATCACGAGAAGCGAAATCACCACACTTTTTCCCCTCTCCATCAGTACAGTAATACACCCAGCATAAATACTGATAGTGCAAGGACCTGTCCATGCATGTGTAATAACACTTTCACTGAAATTCCAGACAGACAGAATTGTGCCAATGACTGAACCACTGGCAGAAATATTTGTCATTATAAATCATCCTCTTCACTTCTACTACATGTAAATCTAAGGTTGTGTAAGAACACACTGAAAGTACAGTACAATCAAATGACTTCTGTGTAAAATTTTGCTGGGATATCGACAATCATACTTGATTCATATTTAAAGTTAGACACAGGTCTACAGTATATTGTGCTCCTGAAAACATGCACATCATATGAAATTTTTAGCCACAATAAAATTTCATACATCTGAATGCTATGGGTTGTACTTTCAGTGGACATTTTTATACAGTGCACTTGATACAATGTCAATTGTAACAGACAATACACTACATCAACGCTGCATTATCAATCAGAAGTTAAAATGCATCAAACACATACAGTGTACATGAATACACCTGAACACTCTCTTTTAAGTGATTGTAAACTTTGCAACTGATTGACAAATTGCCCTACATCGACGTAAATTGTAAATTGTAAACTTTGTGGACATTCTGGTTTTTTTTATCATAACAGCAAATTATTGATATATACATTGTACATGTAGTATGAAATAATGTTTTTTATTTCAAGATGATGCCACGAAGATATCTTTGTAAGTGGCCAACAGCAGGTCCCTGTTTCTTTTCTTTTCTTTCTTTCTTTCTTTTTTTTTTTGGGGGGGGGGGTCATATTATACTGTATTCCCCCCCTTTTTTTTCTAAATCTTGTGTACTACAGCAGCACTTTACATGATAACTGCAGCTCCATGCATTTTTCAGCAAACCACATGGAAGCATGCTCACTACACAATGAATTGTGTGCTACTGACACTTTCACTACTTCTTCATGATACAGGTGAGATTATGGCTCATCTTCATGCATTTACACTACAACATACTGTACACTTCGTTTGCTTAAATCCTTTCATGACCATTAGTCCTGAATTTACCTTACAACTTGAGGGTCCAAAACAAGTACAACTGAGCAATGAGATATCCTGTAATATAACTCGTATTGTGGCCAAGGAATTTCCTGTCTTGAAAAGAAGCAGCACTTAGACAACTCAATGTACAAATTTGAATTTACATTCTATACACAACATATTTCACTGGTTGTACATGTACATGTACAGTATGTGTGTATAAAAGTTTGCGACACTACCAAACTTTAAGATAGACACCTTTTCCAGCGATTTGTTCCGTGTTGTGTGTGTTATGTGTATGTGTGTGTGTGCAGGGGTCGCACTTAACTTTTTTTTTTAACTAGCCAGGCGGACTACTTAGAATCAATTTTGACACTGAAGCAATATTTTGGCTAGCCAGACGGACTAGTAACTTCAGAATTTTATGATTTTTAGCTAGTCCGACGTGATTTTGGGTGGCCAATGGCCAGCGGACCATCGCCAATTTCGAACCCTGGTGTGTTGCTTGTGTGTTTGTGTTGTGTGTGAATGAATCAAGAATGTGAGAAATTTGATTTTACATCGATCTTGAAAAAAAAATGGTGAATCATGGCCATTGGTTGATTAGAAATCACAGAGAAAGAGAAGGGGAAGACAGAGAAGAGAGAATAGATGGGAAAAGTGGATAAAGAGAAAGAATGGGAAAAGGGAAAAATTAAAATAAATGAAAACAAAGACACAATTGCTAATAAAAAAGACACAAATTAAGAAATAAACAGATTTGGGGATAGAAAGAAGCCTTAAAATGAAAATGAAAAGAATATAGGGAGGAAAGAAGAACTAAACAGATGGGTTCAAACAGAAGGGAAGAAAGGGAAAAAATAGAAATCAATTGAAAGGAAAGAAAGAGAGATGGTTTGAAAATTAAAGAAAGAAAAGAGGAAACTGTTTACAGAGAAGAAAATTGTGTGTGTGTGTGTGTGTGTGTGTGTGTGTGTGTGTGTGTGAAAGGGAAAGAAAAAAGATACTTATACAAGGATGTAAGAAGAAAAAGATACATTGGAAAGGAAATTTGCAGATGGAAGGAAACAGAACAGATAAGAAAATGACACTGAAGAGGAAATAGAGAAAAGTTGGAAAGAAAGAAATGTATAGGAAGGAAATAGAAAGATAATGTACTTGAAAACTGAAAGAAGGAAAGATAGAAATAGGGGAATATGCACATACACATTTGTACCCTTCACACACACACACACACACACACACACACACACACACACACAGACACAGACACAAACATCACATTCAGCAACAAACCTCAACCACACTGTAGGCCCACAGATCTTCAGCAATAGACTTGAATTGGTACAAGTTGGCAAAACAGGAAAGAATATCTTTTTAAAGATACCATAGAAAAACTGGCTGTGATCATTGTGGGATTGCTTCATACAGATAAAATGATTTGATAGACTGGATTAATTGATTAATTAAGTACCATTGATTTTGACAAGATAATTGATCATTTTTAGGACTTAAAGAGATGACAAGACCAGAGAGAGATGGTAAGAGGTTTGCACTACTGTGAGCTATCATAAAACAAGATTACCTGGTAAATCTCATGCCATAAAACTGGAATTTACGCACCCTGTGCAAAACAGCACTGCCACTGCCAAACCTGGAAAGAGTTCCTTAGGAATCGAATGTCCCCCACTATAAACCCCCAAAAATTATTACAAAATGACATTGCAATTAAGAGTAAATGTACAAAGCGATAAGTACACATGTAGATGTAGGGCCTACAACTATAGTGAACTACAGGTGTACAAAGATAATGTTTCACACCCAACTAAAGACTACGGTGACATTCTACAACTCAGTTCGGGAAACCCACTCACAAGGGGGGCCCCTCCTTATAAGTAACCCGTCCCCCTTATAAGTAACCCCGTCCCCCTTATAAGTAACCCCCGGGGCACCCCTTATAAGGAGTCTCCACGCTTTTTTGCAATGCAACGCGAAAATGAAAGGACTGCGGCAATTCGCTTGATTATGTCCATAAAGCTTCACAAGTTTCCTAGTTACTCACGAAATTTGAGCAAAATCGGTTTGAGGCATCATATCTAAAATCATGGATTTAAATGCGATGTCAAACGACCCATGCGAATGCTGAAATGCGAGCGATTACTGGCGTGAGTGTCGCCAGGCGCGGCGGCGCGGCAATGCTTGAGTGCAGACGTGGCGACTGAGTACGGAGACTTTCGTACTCAGTCGCCACGTCTGCACTCAAGCATTGCCGCGCCGCCGCCCCTGGCGACACTCACGCCAGTAATCGCTCGCATTTCAGCATTGGCATGGGTCGTTTGACATCGCATTTAAATCCATGGTTTTAGATATGATGCCTCAAACCGATTTTGCTCAAATTTCGTGAGTAACTAGGAAACTTGTGAAGCTTTATGGACATAATCAAGCGAATTGCCGCAGTCCTTTCATTTTCGCGTTGCATTGCAAAAAAGCGTGGAGACTCCTTATAAGGGGTGCCCCGGGGGTTACTTATAAGGGGGACGGGGTTACTTATAAGGGGGACGGGTTACTTATAAGGAGGGGCCCCCCTTGTGAGTGGGTTTCCCGAACTGAACTAGAGCGCTAGACTTCTACGAGTATGAGATAGTGCAGTGCAGCGTAGACTGTCTAGGCGATTGAATGTGTGTGATTCCCATACAATGTAACAATGTAACAGTGTAACAATGCCAAATTATGCCATTTATTTAACAGAGAAATCCCCTCTTCCAGCTGCCCAATGTTTATTGTCAATTCAAATATACATGCAAACTTGCTGAGCAAAGGCATGGCGTATCATGCATCATACTGGCAGAGCAGAGAGACGTAACATTAGATTTAACTGTATTCAGCCCGGTCCAGCCAGCACCATATTGACAATAATATGTGTGCATGCAAAAAGTGCCTCTGCTCTGCGGAGTCTGACGTTCTCCACTGGACTCCAGAGTTGCAGGGCCACAGGGAGATGTTATACTCGTTTACGTAGGATTTCTATGTGACTTTTCGTTCGAGCGCTGCACAGTATCAGTAACGTTAGACAGACATAGAGAGGTTGAGTCACAACAACATGCTTTAATTCCAGCATTACTCGCAAATTCATGCTAAATAATCACATGAAAGGTCGTCTGGAGACATTCTTACCTTCGATATCCATTTGCCGAGCTGGAAATGTATTTTGTTGATGGCCAGACATCGCAATACGTGATTTTCTGAATGCTTTGATTCACTGATGAGTCCGCACGAATATTGTAGGTCCTAATTTTCCCCTCTCCTGGGCGTTCCACGTTCCAGAATATTTCGACAAATAAATGGTCATAGAATAATATGCCACAAATTTTCTACTAATACCATTAAAAAAATAATATTTCTTTAAATTAACATCAATCATTTTTAGAGGAGATAGAACATTTTGGCATTTTAATATTTAACATGATATAAAATAATAACTAGGAAAGAGCAGTCGAATTCGCTACACGTAAAAGGTGGTGTACAATCACTGACGTGCGAGCGGCAAATTTGTACTTTTTAGGTAATTGTGTGACGTAAAATGTCAGACATGTCCACCACTCCAAATTCAGGACGTCGAAATTTATATAAGAGGGGATCCCCTTCTACATGGAAAGAAACATACAGAAAGGTCAGTGAGAAACAATTCGATTTGCGAGCGATACCAAGCCAAGGTCAAGGAGCTACTCCTGCCAATCATTCTCCGTGTAATGCTTGTTTAATAGTCCCATGTATTCAAAGTATTGTAGCGTCGACTAGACTCTACTGTCTTTGATTTGTAGGCCCCTACCTAAATTTTAATAGGAACAAACTATACTAAGTAGGCCTACCCTAATGCTAGATGTAATCATGCTAATTGATCACTGTTGATTCTAGACCCTACCATTGTGACAAACTCCATGTTTGCTCTTATCGCAAACTCGAGTGTGATGGCATCGACAAAACCCAGGCAGGCTCAGGTCAGCATGCTGAAGAATGTTACTAATAGTAATACAATGCTATTTTTACTGCTAGTTTGTACAGGGAGTAAATACACAGTGTGTATTTTATATGTGTAACCTGTTACTTGTGGCGTTAGTGTGCTGTGTCAATACAATTCATCACCATCCTAACGTTACGCGTTGGGTTATGTTTTCATTAAATTTACTGCTGGTTTGTTTGTTTGTTTGTTTGTCCCTGCTGTGCACAGAAAGTTGCGCACAGATTTGGATGAAACTTGCGGCGCTTGCAGGAAAGGTTGAGAATGACGCAAATCACAAGGAACAGATCAGATGATTAAATTTTGTTTGGTAGTGATCCAGAAATTTTTATGGATTTTTATCGATGAAGGATTTTTGATATTTTGGCAGTAGGGTCAATGAACTTTGGAGTTAAAACTGCGCATTTTTGAGGTTTTCATACCCTCACTTAACTGTGTGCTCTAGCTTCTGCTAGGGTGAGGTGTGTGCTGTGCAGCTGAGGGGACGTTTATGACAAAGCCAAAGGCTCAAGTTCTATACCGTACAGACTGTACTATACACACGTACACTACATCTATTGGGAAATTGGATGATTTTCCAGCATGCATTTATGTATGGATGGAAATCACTTGTCTCTATGGAAGAGCAAGATCATCAGTGGAAAGTACACTGTAGCTACTTGGCGAAGCTACAGGAGGTCTGCGCTCTCAGAGTGGTTTTCTACAGTATGTAGTTACTAATAAATTACTTGCCATGATTATAAATAAAAATTAAAATGTACAGTGGGGTTGAATGCGAATGTGACTTGCCACTGCACAAGTGGTCTACATAATTTGACCGCCAACAACGGGTGCCGCAAAGTCCCTGATGAACACATTGTGCCAACAAGGTATGCTGTGGTGCATTTTGGTGGTCCTGTATTCAATGAGTATTTGTATGAGTTATTTTAGTAGATATTTGCAGAAATAAAGCGGTCAGATTCTGGTCAGCTTACATGCTGTAGACTTCTAACATTAGCTAAATCTATTCTTAAGTCTCATGAATGATGTTCAATCAAAGTTAAGGCCTGGAAATAATAAGACCGTAGACCGATAATTAGTTGTGTAGTATAGACTTGTAGACTAAATTTGACCTGATTGAATTCCAGATGTATAATCTGTTGAGATTAATCTTGGAAGTCTGAGTTTGATAATTGATCATTACTGCACATGCATGGCATATATTAGCGATTGTTGTGTTTCTAGACTTTATGTAGTTGGTCATTACTACCGATCTGGGTGTTTACATTGCACAATGGGCACATCGTCATTGATGATAACATTTATATACAACTCATTGTGAATGTTAGGTTCATGCTCTACATATTCAACTCAACACAGAGATGCTTTGAAAGGTTGAGGGGAAGCCGAGAGAGCCTGTTGCAGAAGTTCCGAGGGTGCCCCACCTCCCCTGCAACACCGCGGGCTTGCAGCCGCATTGGCAGTATCAGCAGTCCTGGCTCCTTTGTGCCCCAGCTCATGGAGGAGGAATGGAAGCTGCTTAGGGAAGAGGACCCAACATTTGGGGTATGAAACAGAAACTGAGACTGGATATGCCCTGCCTAGCTGACCATTTGGCCAGGGGCATATTAATGGGGGAAAGTTTGTTGTCTTGGGGTATGCTCAGAGCATCATATAATTATGCCTTTTGAATCATGTTAGTCTGTACACTCTGACTGCACTGCAGACTGATTGTACTGGGGTGCTTTTAATGTTGATAGCAGCAATAGCTGGTGGTATGGCCATGTAGCAAACTTGAAAGACTTGAGAAATTGGAGCAGTTTATTAACACTGAGAAGCAACCAGCAGGGGCAAAGAATAACTTAGAACATTACTATAATGTATGACATTTCAATGACCAATGCAGATATTAAGTCATACATACATTGTACATACTACATGTAGATACCACAGAGAGTGTGCAATCATTATTTTTGAAGAAATTATATCTTTCCTTCTCTAATTTCCCTTGCTGTGCATGTCACTTTAATTTGATATAGTGCAATTTTGCGTGGTTGTGAAATGAGAACACAAGAACCCATGTATACTGCTTTCTTCCAAGTTTTAGTTGTACTTCACAATTTGTAGATGTACTGTTTGCAAAGGAAAGGAAACTGGCCATTTCTCTGTATCAATGTCATTGGACTGATGACCTTTTGATCACATGACAAGCATTTCCAGAAAACTAGAATGATTTTCACAAACATTTTCTGTTGCAGATGATTGAGGGTGAGATTGATCTAATGGAAGCACTGCAAGAAGATTTGATGAAAGAAGGTGAGACATGTTCAACTAATGCCAGCCTAGCTGTTCAGATAATGGACTCAATTCTCCATGGTCATTTTCACACTTTGACAATGAGATAACTGCACTGTGTACTTCATATTGCAATTTTTAGAATGTCATCTCAGCACTGAATGCCATTAAAAGGAGTCAAACTTTAGAATAGTTGAATTTAAAGTACAACTGTAAGAGAACACAGAAATTGAAGAGATTAGGGAAAATAGTAACATTCTTTCAAACTTGACACTTATGTGGAATACCAGCAAGGTTGTTTTATTCATTTACTACTCCAGACCTTGACAGTTATGTCATCCAATACACTATGCAACTCTCCAGTCCAGTTTACAGAGACCATGCATTCTCTTTCCAGCTTTCTTGCGCTGTAACATTGTTTTTATATCTTGAATGCCAGATTGTGAGTAAGTGTGCATAAGCTTTGTGACTTTGCCCAAATTTTGATGTTTACCATGAGATAGCCCTGGAAAAATTTAGGAAGGGAGAATGAGGACTGTGTTGAACAAACTCAAACTCCATGAGACAAAGAGTATTTTTTTAGTAAAGGTGGTACATTCTGTCTTGACCTCTCTACAGAACAAAACATCCTTGCTGAGTATGAGGCAAGCTTGAGACTGGAGGAGGCCCAGTTCCAAGCTACAGTCAGCCACTTCCACTCTGATGCCGTCATGTGTCCAGTCTGCAAGAGGTAAGCCGTCTCACAAAAAAGAAGAAGAAAAAGAATATAGTACCTATTGATACTCATATTCATTTTCCTTTTACTTATCAAAGGTAAAAAGAAAATGAACAATTTGAACTAACAAACGGAAATGTACTAGTTACGTCATATGGCTTGTATGTCACAAGATTAATTAAAAACTCTAAATATCTAGATTGAATGTCAAGAAGTTATTTGGTATGTGACCGTATATCACAAAACCCTACAAAAAGTCGCACCCCCTGATTTTATGTGAGGACTCAAAATAGGTGAATTTGGGTCAGTGTAGTCAATCTTGAGTAATTCATATTTTCTTAAAGAGCCATTCTTCTACATTTTTCTAAAGTTTGGGGTTATGAAACTAATGCGGAGTTGTGTTTTTAGCAGTTTTTCTAGAACACTTTTTTTGTAAAAGAGTATGATTACATTGTAGTTATGTCTTAGAGGCTCCTTTTCATTTCTTAAAAGTTCTTTTTACCCTTTTTACTTTCAAATCTACTAACTTTTGAAAGGATGGTGCTACTGCTTGAAAAGTTGGTATTAGGTGTGGATAGAATGTGTTGATGAAACTTACTCAATTTCAGCTTAATCTGATAATCTCTTCATTGTTGTTGCTGTGGTGGATTACATCCTGTTTTTTGTCCCATTCATTGCACAGACCTCTTGCTAGCATGGCTTGGTAAGATTAATAGCTTAAATAGACCCTAGATACCTTTGGAACCTCTTTTCTCAGAACACACTTTTCCAGAGTGTGTGATGTCTTTCCAATATTTAGATAGGTTAGGAGTCCATTTACATTGAGTTATATGTCATTTCAAAGCTGAAAGTCTGCTCTTTCAATATCTGCCATTCACTAAAAATCTATGTTAACTAGCATTTTTGTTGTTTTTGTGATGCAGGCTCACATATATAGCAATTAGCATCCTATTTGATTATACGATGTGTAGTATGCTGTACATTACTAGCTTTAACCCTAACTAGGCCGGGGGGGGGGGGGGGGGGGGGGGGGCCTCCGAGGCCCCCCCTCGACATTCCGTGCGATGTATCGCAATCGCAAAAAACTATCGCCACGACGTTTCATGACTTTTTTCTTTCAAGCCTCCTGCATCTTTTGACACCAAATTTGCGACGCCCGGGCGCGCGGTTCCGAAGTTACGCATAAATATGTACATGCATGTCAGACCAAAAATTGCTCAAAAACGTGAATTCGTGTACAATTTCAATGCAAACTGTGCTTACAGGCAAATTTCATAAAAGCATGATTATTTTGGTGTTTTATTGATTAAAATCAATGAATAACATATTTTCTTGTTCGGAGCGATGTCGCGGACAAATTTCATCGAAAAAAACAATGAAAACATAAAGTCGAAAAAACAGAAATACATAAGAAATTCAAGAAACAATAAAATACTTAAGGATTTTGTCTGATATCACAATTTTTTAAAATTAAATTTGCTAAGGACACTAAAAAGAATATTTACACAAAAAATGTTCCTGTTTTTAGCTTTATTTTGTGATTTATACCAAATAGTCTGATTTCATGCATCATTATGCATAAATTAGCATAATTTAGCATAAATTATAATTTTTTGAAAAATTCACTTCAAGGTATTTTAGATTACATCATAGACAATGTGTGTGCCAATTTTCGTCGCGATCACGCGGTCGACGGCCGAGATCTGGAGGGGGGGGGGCCTGGGAGCCCCCCCCCCCCCCCCTATCAACTACCTAAATAGCTAAATAGCCCGGCCTAGTTAGGGTTAAAGATGTGCAAGAAAATATATGCCCAGGAGAGAATGGTGAGCTGACTTCTTGGGTGAAATGCTTATGTTTAATTTTGAAAATAGGACAGTAGTGACAACATCATGCACATTGCAAATGAGAAGTGCGTATACATGTTACCAGGACAATGATAATAGTGAGCTCTAGATTGTGATGCAAATGCTAAGATGATGCAGCCTCCGGGGTTGGACAAGGAAAGGAGCTGTACTGCACATGTGCAGAACACCATTTTCAGCCTAATTAGCATTGTCTTAGCGTTTGCATCTCGGAACTAAAGCTTGCCATTGTTACACACCCAGGATTTGAAGGTGCCACTATTTCAACTAGATGACTTGTCAATTCCACATATTGTTAATGCTAGACAAGACAGTGAGTGTAATGATAAGCCCAACCATATTTTATAGGTTTCTCTTCTTAAGCAAAGAACTATTCATTTCTGTTTGTGCTGTCTTTCACTTCAGCTTCTTTCGGGTAATGCACATATACATGTACTTTATCAGTAAATTTAAAAGAAATTACATTTTTGTCTCTCTTTCATAGGAATGAGCTGCTGTTGAATCAAGGAATTGTGTTTTGTGTGTGTGGCTTGAGAATAGATACAGAGGTAAGATATACAAGAGTATGAAATGTAATGCAGAAAGTTGTGGACAAGGATAGGATATTATATATATATATTTTTTTTTCACACTAGTTACAGAGTGTTATGTAACTTTCTTTACCACTTGCCTGGCCGGGCAAGTAGATTTTCAACTTTTGCAGAGCACTTTCCGGAGCATGAATTTTACTTGCCCGAAAAGAAAGACTGGATTGTAAGGATATGTGTGTAGGGAACTGAAACTGAGATATTGAGGTGATTGTCATAATTGTATATAGAATTTTCCAATAGGACAGAAAAGAAGGAACAGACCATATGTTTGTGTGTATGTATGTATGTATGTATGTATGTATGTATGTATACTACCACATACACATGGATCGTATAAAATTTATATCTTTGCCCACAATGCCTCTTTTCTTTATGGAAGCACAGTAACTAATACAGTTAGAATATATACATTATTCTTATGAAAACATGTGAGAATGATGTGAAGTTTTCACACTGTTGTCATTTTGTATCACGATGATTGTAGTCATTTCATGAATATGATGGAAATGTCATGCTGCTATTGTGTTATATTCCTTGTTTTATTATCTCTGCAGCAAGACTGTTTATCTCTGAAAAACATTCAAGAGATGCTTGAGATCGGCGTAGCTGAGCACAGTGCATCCTGTACCTCAGAGCCAGGCTTTGCCATCACAGATCTGGGTGGAACACACAACCTTGTCATGTCATGTGAAGTAAGTATATAGGTGCTTTCAGTTATAATTATTATAACAATTAAGATGAAATAATGATAGTAATAATGATAATGACGATTACAATAATTAATATATGGTAGTAGTAGCAGTAGTAGTAGTAGAAAGTAGTAGTAGTAGTAGTAGTAGTAGTAGTAGTAGTAGAGGTGGGCTATAGAGGGTCAATTTTAGGTTATATTTGCAGAACATGCTCATCACACCTTAGTTTGATGACTTTTTGCCTACTGACACCATCTTTGAAAAAAAGAACGAAAAAAATGCAAAATCCGGGGTGCCCTGGCTGAAATCGTAAAAAATCCAAGATGGCCGCCGTTACAGCTTAAAAAAGACATTTTAGGCTATAACTAGGCTATTTTTTTGTCTGTTGAGATGGTTTTGGTGTCTAACCCCATGTTTTAGGGGCAAGGAAATGGATTATAATGATAATTTTAGTGTAAAATCTAATCTACCACATGATACTAAGCCTTTTCCCGTATTTTGGGTTAAATTTTCCTTCTCCTTTACCCCTACCCCAACCGCCATTTTTTGCACTTTTTTCTGTATTTTTTTCAAGTCATGTTAACTACCATACTCCTATTAACAAGTTCCAGCTATCAATTTGGTTTTTTTCTACCGATACTACGGCAAGAAATACAAATCACTTACATTATACATATGTGTCATGCCAATACTGGTATGTGGCTGGTGCATTCGGGATGCATGGTAACTGTGGAACCAATGCTAATACTGTATCTGCTTTATAGCATTTATTATTTCACATACCAAGGTACCAGTTTAGTGCACCTTTGTAACCCCATATCACAATGCAGAATTCATTGATGCCTAGTTCACTCTCAACAGTTTCTTCAAGGTTGGAATATGGGCAGAATTGGTCGTGTGTTGCCATTGGTTGACTTTAGATTGAATGCATTCACCATCTTTTTTTCCCGATTAATGTGCTTAGAAACATGAGTATTAGGCGCTATACAAGTGTTATTCATTATCATTATCATTATCATTATTGAACAGTAGGCAGATCAGGGGCAGGGAAATTGACTCTCCTCCAGTCTATAGAGGATCGAGTCAAGTTCACCTTCATTTCCATCTCAGAGATTTGGTTTCAATAACTTAAATACAAGTGTGGGTGCACAATAATCTTGATGGGATATGAGTGTGCAGTATGATAGTTCTCTACATACAAGTAGAATAGCTTTGAGTTTGGCGGGATCTTTGGTATCCAGGCATTCCTTGAGTTCGTCAACACTGTTAATGGGCCTCCCCGTGTTTTACATTCCTGTAACAGACAGCCTATATCGATGTACATGTACATCAAGCATGGGTAGTACTATTATGTGTAATAGTACACATAATAGTACTACCCATACTATTATGTACTATCAGGGATCTCGCCAGCGTATATCACCCTTGTCGGCCCCGACAAGCGTGCGGTTTGAAGAAGCAATTGCCGACAAGGGTAAAACTTGCCGACAAGGGTAACACCACGCGTGAACTTGCCGACAAGGGTAACTTACTTGACGAGCTAAGTTCGGACCAATTTCTCGCCTTTTTCAGTCTTTATTATCTGGCTAGAAAAGAGGCTAGATGTTGAAAGCAGCAGCAGTTTACATACTTATACAAGCGCAAAAATTTATCTACGCAGTCACCACCCGATCACAACAACGCGGCTCAACAGAGTGACGTACTAGCTGATACACACCACATCACACACTTGCTCACTCACATGCGCTCTGATTTGGGATCCACACACACATGCACAAGCACCCAGCCGGCCACTTACAGCCGCCTGCTTGTACAACGGTACGCGGTACAGTGTATTGTGAGAGGGAGAGAGAGGACGGAAAGAGAGGGTCGGAGGCCGAAGGAGGCTGAGGAAGGCTGACACGTGCTCGCTTGTTGTCACGCTTGTTGTCGGGTTACGCAAAAACAAACAATATGAAATGCATGCCCCCCTCCGCCAAAGGTTGTATTTTTTTTTGGCTGCTTTGGTTTGTTTGTTAGTTTGTCTGCCTGTCTGTCTCTCTATTCGCAAAAATAAGTCAGAATTTGGGAACAGATTAGGATGAAATTTTCAGGAACAGTTGGTTGGTAAAATGGCGCAAGGAACAGATGATTAAAGTTTGATAGTGAGCAGGATTTATAATACCACCGAAATTCACCGCCAGGATCCAGGATTTTTAGACTTTGTTTCGTATATTTAAAAGGATTCGTATCAATTCTTCAGGAAGCTGGCCATCGGCAATGACGCAAAATTAGATGCGTTCAAAGCATTGCCGCAGAGAGAAAATTAACTCCATTTTTCGTTAAAAAAAAGAAAAGAAAAAAGAACGTGCGATGGAGTAAGCAAATGCAAATTGTTATTTAGGTTTTGGTAGTTTCAGTGGGTTATTTTTTTTTTAAATCTAAAAAGCCATGCGTTCCATTTTAGCCTTTTCAATTTCCATGGATTTGTAAACGTCATTCGTGAATATTCCATTTTCCTTTTCCGGGCCGAAATTTGTAGTAATTCTGTCATGATGGTCTTTCAAGTTTGTTAGAAGGTGGGTTAGGGGGCCTTCATGGGCAGAAAATAAATGGATGATCATTCATCAATATTCCCAGTTGGTGGAACATGCTATGTACACGCTGTTAACGACCACTGAAGCAAGGTGGCAGTACGCGCGACATTCTTTATCTGACACCTGGCTTTCGTGGAAATTTCATGGAAATTTCCACAAGCCATGATATCAAGTTTCCCCACTGCTTGAGGTCGTGCTTTTTTTTATTCTTCGTTACGAACATCAATTTTTTCAACTTGAAAAGTGTAGATAATTTGCTTCGAGGACGTGTTTCTTTCTTTTTTTTTTTTCTTCTTTTTTTTTCATTGCAGCGTCGGTAACATTTTGTTTTGTTCATCGTCCGTGCATGGCAGGGGTTCATGGGAGGAGAACGATAGGAATGACTGGGGAGAAAATAATAAACTGAAAGAAGGAAGCATCTTTTGAGCGAGCTGTCTTTGTTTTTCTCTACACCAGCATCAGTAATCGCCACCAAGGTTCATTTTTTTTCGTTACTCCGACAGATTAATGATAAAATGATGCTAGATTCTTTATTCTGAAGGTTCGTTAATCCAAAAATGATTAAGAAAAATGTCCGTTCATTTCACGACGAAATCAGTTTTGTTATTTCGAACGTTCTGCCAGTGAAATTTCGGAATAAAACGACGGCACAAAACAGCGTGTTTTCGTACTCTAAGGGTCTGTTATTCCGACAGAAGTAGTTATGATGAAATAATAAATTGTAGATTCTGAGTATTCTGAAGGTTCGTTAGCCGAAAATTGAATAAAGGAAAATGTCCATAAATTTCAAAACGAAATCAGTGCGTCATTTCGAATGTTTTGCCAGTGAAATATGGAATAAAACAACTGCCCCAAAAAACAGTTGCACTTTTCTTACCCTTAGGGTTCATTACTCCGACAGATTAATGATAAAATAATGCTATATTCCTTATTCTGAAGGTTCGTTAATCCAAAAATGATTTTAAAAAATGTCCGTTCATTTCACAACGAAATCAGTTTTGTTATTTCGAACGTTTCCGTCAGTGAAATTTCAGAATAAAACGACGGCCCCAAAACTGTTAGTTTTCTTTTACTCAGAAGGTTCGTTACTGCGAAAGAATAATGATAATACTTTAGATTCTTAATTCTGAGCGATCGTTAATCGGAAAACGATAAAGAAGAAATGAAATCGGTTATAGTTTTCTTACCCTCAGGGTTCGTTACTCCGAAAGAATAATGGCAAAATAATACTCTACATTCTTAATTCTGAATGATCGTTAATAGAAAAATTATAATAAAGGAGAAAATATTCGTTTGTATCCAAACGAAATCAGTTTTGTTATTTCGAATGTTCTTCCAGTATAATTTCGGAATACAACAACAGCCCCAAAACGGTGTTTTCTTATTCTGAAACAATAACGATGATAGATGATAGATTCCTTTCTGAAGGTTCGTTGATCGGAAAATAATAAAGAAAAAATGCTTGTTAATCTTCGAACGAAATCAGTTTTATTTTGAACATTCATCTGTAGTACCTACCTTTGGTGTTGTTGTTGTTTTCGATTACAAACCTTCGAAGTACTCAGTATAGTAATGAATCGTTTCATTTTATGATTAAACAAACCTTCAGAATAATGACCATCATTACATTTAAAATTGTATGATATCTCTTTGATGTCACGGCCAAACTACCGCAGTATACCCAGAAAGGAAAGTGCAACGATGTCCCGAAAGTTCTCGATCGCTTCTCGCGCATCTGCATGCAATAGGCCTACCACGTGGTCGAGCAGACGGCGAGAAAGCAACACGGCGCGCGTTGTTGCGATGCAGAGGCGGCTAATTATTGCAACAGTGAAACAGGAAAGGCCTAAAAGAAATCGGAACCTCCACCATCGGCACCTACTTCTCTTTCATTTATTATTTAGGAACTGCCGCTAACAAAAGGTATGGAGTTTCTGCATTGTTTCTGTGAGAATATGCCCCTCACAACGTTCATTACATCTCCGTGAAAATGTCGCATTTAGTGGCATTTTAGCGGCGATTTATCTGTGTTGTATTGAGCATTAGCGCGCATAAATGCCGACAAGCGTGAAGAAATTCCTGGCGAGAACCCTGACTATTATGTGTAATTCCCACATGTGTTCCAAGCACAACTGCTTGTGCTTGGAACACATGTGGGAATTTGAAAAGAGTAAGTAGAAATAACTAATAAAGTCAAAAGACACTAATTACTTCAGCTTAAGGAACTTTCAGTCACAGAGAGTGAGATGATACCCGGTATGTGAGGAACATACGTTGTAATTTGTACATAACATCTGCTTGTCATAGAATTGGTTGAATCACCCAGATGGTGTCAAATTTTTCACCAAACCTGAGGACTCTATTGCTTTATAATAGTACTGCAATTAATGTACATGGTGGTAGGGAAAAGCAGGCATGACAAATAAAGGACCAAGTGGTGATAGTGAAACACAAAACCAGGCTATGAGATGAAAAAGTGACTGAGTTATGGTAAAAATGTGTTTTCTAGGCAAAAGGGCAGGTGCAATGTACACATCTATATTCAAAACATTACCTTTGTGCTGGACAATTGGCATATCACAGAAGGCTTATTCAAGTCATTTTACAAATTTGTACACCTACAGTAGAACTGTTCACTGACTATTGTTAAAGGTCTTATGACTAAAATGTCAATGGGCACTATAAAGCAGACAGTATTAGCACTGGTTCCACAGTTACCATGTATTCTGAATGCACCAGCCACACACCAGTGTTGGCATGACACATACATGTATAATGTAAGTGAAATTTCTTGCCGTATTATCGGTAGAAAAAACCAAATTGATAGCTGGACCTTGTTATTAGGAGTATGGTAGTTAACATGGCTTGAAAAAAATGCAGAAAAAAGTGCAAAAAATGGCGGTTGGGTAGGGATAAAGAAGAAGGAAAATTTTACCGAAAATATGGAAAAAAGGTTAGTATCATGTGGTAGATTAGGTTTTATGCTAAAATTATCATTATAATCCATTTCCTTGACCCCTAAAACATGGGGTTAGACACCAAAACCATCTCAATAGACCAAAAAATAGCCAAGTTATAGCCAAAAATGTCTTTTTTAAGCCAAAACGGCGGCCATCTTGGATTTTTTACGATTTCGGCCAGCGCACCCTGGATTTCGCATTTTTTTCGTTCTTTTTTTCAAAAATGGTATCAGTAGGCAAAAACTCATCAAACTAAGGTGTGATGAGCATGTTCTGAAAATGTCACCCTCTAGGCCTATAGCCCACTTCTACGTAGTAGTAGTAGTAGTAGTAGTAGTAGTAGTAGTAGTAGTAGTAGTAGTAGTAGTAGTAGTAGTAATAATAATAATAATAATAGTAATAATTATAATAATAACAATAACAACAACAACAATAACAATATAATGATGATATAATCATTGTCAGTATTGTCATCATTGTTATTGTTATAAAGTAATGATGTGATGATATTAATGATAATGCATTCATCGTCATATTCATAACTTAGTTTTTCTTTATTCATATATTTGGCATGATCACATACAAATACAAGGAATAGAGAAAACAGCAATTTGCAAAACTGCAGAACCACGTTTTGGACACTTTCACAAAATCATGGGGGTGTTTTTTTTTTATGTTTTGAAATCTTCAGCACGTGGTATTTGCAATATTGTGTCATGGGGGGGGGGGGATGGGGGTGTGGGAAAGTGGTTCTTCCTTGAATATCACCAGAAGATTGCATTCAATTAGAGCCTGACCTGCCACAGCATCCTTATTTTCAGGGGGGAAAAAAAAAATCTTTCAGATGGAAATGCAGCACTGGAGGATTTGACATGTAGAACAAATGTTGCAAATTTCTTAATATTATCTGCTGCCATCTAGCTGTAAAATGATGCCAGTCCCGTTTTGTGCTTCTGCTTCTGTGTAATAGTCTTTCTCCCTGGCTCTTACACTTGTACATAGGGTGAACACCCAAGTTTGAATGGATATGATAAGCCTGTTCACACACACTGGTAATAAACATGTTGTTTTGAAAGTCAAGTTTTCGCAATGCAGCTGTGAAACCTTTCATTCTTGTGTATGGACACAAAGAATTGGTTACCTCCCAAGACACTCATCATGAGGCCAAAAATAGGTCCATTTTTTTTTCTCTAAATCCTTGCAATACTTTGCTCTGCAGTGTGTGTTAACGGCTGCGAAGAAACTATAATTTTTTTTAGTCCCACAATACAACTTACCACACTAGGTCTACACACTGGGTGCCATGGGTCACTCTCCGATCATTATCAAGGCATGCGCAGGTTGGAGATTCAAAGCATTTCGTGTGCAGCTGAGTGATATTTCTATGCAGTATGTGAATGGTGGCAAATAAATCTATTTTTGCAATGTGACACAATTTAGGATAACTTCTTTGTGTGAATGCCGTTATAGTATCTCATTGGGGCTCTTTATGCAAGCTTATTATTCCTCAGCTGAAACGAGAGAAGGGTGATTCAAAGAAAAGCTTTTCCCTTTAAAGGACATCATATATCTCACTATGAGAGATTGATGGATTAATTGTGATTGTGGCTATTGCATTAGCAATGCATAATGAGACACAGAATATGTGTTTTTTAAAATCCATATTGTACATGTATTTTCGATATGTTTCTAAAAAAGGGCACCTGGCTAATATTTTGAAGTACAGATGTTCATCCAATTTGTGCAATTATTGTTAATGCCATTTGCTAAAAATGAATGACGAGTTCATTATCATGCTTGTTTTTGTACCAACATGGTAATTATGCACATATTTTACCCCGTCCAAGAAAATGTCACACTGCATGTACACAGTTTGTACAGATCTTTAGTGAATATGTTGCATGATATCCTCAGGGCATGGGAGAGTGCTTCTAAAGATTATTCAGATAACTATATGTTAAGAAACAGGCACAGAGTAGAATCGAGCTCTTCAAATACACTATATACCCTGTCCTTCCCCCGGTGCTCTATTCCCTCAAATTTCATACGGTGTACCAGTTTTGATGCAAGGTTGTGAATAATGTTGCTTATTCATGTTTTTCAATGTGCATTCTCTTTTTCTTTTCTTTTTTTTTCTCCCAATATTCCCTGATGTGCTTCCTTAAAGGGACTGTACAGTACTGGTTGAGGTGGGGAGTCATGTTTTGAACATTCCTAAGTGAGATAATGAGAAACGTCTTACGAAATATGAAAGAGCATGTAATTTTAAGAAGGATTCAACATTAATTTGATGAGAAAACGTTGTTGGTTTTCAAATGGCTGAGATATCAAAAAAAAAGAAGTGATAATAATAAAAGGCGACAGGCCACACCTTTTATTAGGATCTCTTTGTTTCACCTTGTTTTTGGATATCTCAGCCATTCCAAAACCGATTTTCATCAAATAAACTTTTGGTACCCCTTAGAATTGCATCCTCTTGGACATATCATAGAGTGGTTTCTGAATATCTCGCAAAATGCTAAATGCTAAATCCTCACCTCGACCAGAACTGTACACACCCTTTAAGTTGGTTGAGAGGCCCAAGAGCCATAGTGATTTTGATTCCTTTTTTTTCCAACCTGGGAACTTTAACAGGGAAGCGCATCAGAGAAAGCCTGATATCTTGTGTACCCTGGTATTACACTTGTTTTGTTTGTTAGTCTGTTTTTTTGATACTTCACTTGTATGTCTTGCAGATGCCAAATAGATAATGATAAAGAAATGATAGTAGTGATAGACAGTTTTAAGTGCAGAGGATTTCAGTGATAATGTTTCCCCATTGTCTGAGTGTGATGTCTTTTGTTGTCTTTTCTGTGTTTGCAGGAATGTGGCTTCCTTCACATTGTGATTTGACCCTGCAGCTTGCAGCCACACAACAGCATGGAATATACAGATGGAGAGAGAGAGAAAAAAAAACGATGGAAAGGTGAATAGATACAGAGAAATAGAAAAGGAAATATATAGATAGATAGAGATATTTAAAGAGAGAGAGAGAAAGAAAGTTGGAAAGGTGAATAGATAGAGATAGAAAGAACAGGAAACAGCATGTAGATAGTTGGAGAGAGAGAGCTAAGATATAAGTTGTTTGTCTTTTCATGAACCAAGTGATGACTGTCAACTGTTCTGCGTCAGATACCAACTACATCATGCCAAGAAATAATTTTGTAGAGTAAGAACAAAGGGTAGATAATAAGCAAAGACAGAGTAGATATGATAAAAAGGCATTGCTGGCAATGTACCTTGTAAATCTTCGTAGGATGCACATTAATTGTCGCCGTGAAAAGATAAAAGAAAAAAAAAAGAATATTTGCATCTTTGTTGCTATTCACAAGAGGATGAGATCCACTGAAGATTGTAGCCCTCCTATGCAACCTTCCAAAGTGTTACTACAAATTTTGTCGAGAGATGGCATGTGTTGTCAGAATAATGTGAGGTACATCTTGTGTTCCGTTGGCTTTTTACTGTGTCTAGCAGTGAGGAGTGACTGTAATCCTTGGACTTCCTGTCATTTTCTGTTGAAACCAAAGATTTTCTCAAGTTGTGTTTAAAGACAAACAGGCAAACTCTGCCATATCAGGGTTACACTGCAAACATGAGTTGAATCCAATGATATTTTCGCCTCATCAGCAGTCAGTGTTTCGTCAGGGAGTTTGTTTCTCAGCCAGATCCACCATGATGCTCTGTAGAAGAAGCAACATTCCCTTTATGTCTGCCATCTTAAAGGGACATATAGCATTAAAATCCTTGGGAGCATAAAGACTGACTGTAAATGTGCCTTTCATAATCTCAGCCAAGGTAAGCATAAAAGTCAGTCTGTGGCATGAGCAGGAACCGTTACATTGCTTACCCCATATCTGGAAAAGAAGTTTCACAGTTACCATTATGCGATGTCACTCGCTCTTTGCAGTGGACAGTACCGGTACCAGTGTACCTACAGAGGACCTGATCAGGCTTCTTATAAGAGGATATTGTTTTGCAACTCATCCGATGAAAAAGTAGCCATTTATTGTCATCTGAAACTTGCCTCTATCTGTACAAACATACAACAGAAGAATATTTTAATAAAGAAGTGTTGTGCATATTTGTCTTCAGCCTCAAAGACATATTAGAATGAAAGAAATCAAAATTTCCAAATCATCCACACTTTATGGTGGATATCTCCCGAGTGACATAAAATCCCCTGTGAAACTGTAAGAGCTGTAATTGCTCATGACTTGTCAATCAGGGCTTTGGACATTACAGCAGCTTAACAACATTTGTATTTGCAAGAGAATATTAAGTAGAGGGGTGAAGGTTGAGGTTTGAATTTTCTCCAGTTTGTCTCCCTCTACAGGTCAGCAGTTGCAATCTTACAAATTTCATTTGTTAGAGGGAGACAAACTGTAGAAAATTCAAACCTCAACATTTGTATTGTTTTTCAAGAAGGAACAACAACTTCTGTAGCAGCAATTTGTAGTTTCCCAGGACCTCATTTCATAAAAGATGTCAGGATAAAAACTCTGGCTAGAAGAGCAACTTCCCTTAATAGCAACAGCCAATCAGGAAACTGGATTCTTGTCATTACCATGGCACTTGCCATTCCAGCAAGAGTTGCTATGATGGCAACTTTTTATGAAACGGGACCCTGAGCTATCAAGTCTCCCTGATTCTGCAGGAGGCTTCCTTATAACTTACGTTGATATATCTCGTCATGTCCTTACAAGACAGTAATTATGAAGAGTCACTCTGATCAGGGAATTACTTTCTTGCCTACTGAGATGCATGCAAAACACAATCATCTTCCTTGTTGCTCTTTGAAACCTCCTTGATTTTGATGTGGGCTTGTTGGCAGCCATGGTGAACTGCATTTTGTCCATAGTTGCTAAATCATATTCCCATGGTTCAACAAACAGTGGAGAATGTCCAAGCATGATATGGGGGCTTGAGCAGAATGGGATGATACTATCATAGAAATGATATTGTAGTCTGTAAAGTATTCATTAGAAGGGGAAAAAAAAGAGTTGCAAAGGTTTGTGCATTGTTGCGACATGTGTGTTGTTTCCCTTCTCAAATTTTCTTGTGGAGGTAAAGTGTTTGATGAAAAGTTTTTATGATTTGACAGGACAAACTTAGCTCTTTGTTATTTTATATGTGCTTTGTAAGCATACACTCTTATATGTTGGTCTCAATGAGGCTTTTTTAATCTGATAAAGTATATTTTGGTACATGTCTGTATCCCTAATGGTAGATTTATAGAAGTAAAATCATGATAAGAAAGTGAAGCTATACACTGCTTGTCTCAAACGACAATGTTTTTGTATGTTGTGTATGTCAGTTTATCTGTCGTGAGAAGTTTGTACATTGTATATCATAGAATATGTATGCTCAGTAATCTTGCAATTGAAATTCTGTCATCCTGTTATGAGGTGTAATTTATGTGTTAGAATAATAGAATACAAAGGACAGCAATAAAACATATATAAAAACATTGATGTAAGTGATATCAAGCGGTTCTCATGGAGCCTTAGTACTGATCATTTTCAGCATTTTTTTTTCACAATATTGTTATATGATACCCTATTACCAGGTATAAACTACGATAAACATGGACATTTTTGTGGTGTTTCAATTTTCACATATTTTGCGCTACTTTCGGCTAGCGCGAATTCCAAAGTCCGCAAAAATATCTTCACAACTTTCTCTGCACGTTTTGAACAGGTTGACAATTGCGCAGCGCAAATTCAAGAACCCTCCAATATTTCTTAATCCACTCAGCGCGAAAAATTAATTGTGCCAAAGTACATGTATTGACGTTTACAGTAATACACGTAGTAAAACTTTGTTGTGAACTGAAATATACAGAATTGTCAGTTTGGATATCAGAGCATTTTAAAAAAAAGATAGACACAAGTACATTGTGATGTTAGTTGGCAGATCTCTCCTTTATGACATTGTGCTTGTGTTTGTATATTGTGAATTTGAGGTGCCATCTTCTATGACCATTTTCTATGTGTCATTGCATGTGGATTGATATCCAAAATAAAGATGATCTATGATGCTATGTGCCTTAAACTGTTTAAAGAAGACTATGTAATGAGAGTTCTATGATAATAAAGCTTTGTATAATGACTCTTCAGAATTCGTTTGCACGTGACAATTCTATGTTTGTAAAAATGGGGCAGTAACACCTGTAATTTTGGGTTGGTTTGTTTGTTTGTTTGCTTTTTTTTTAATGTGACAATGTGTTGAAAATGTAGGGAGCAATGTGTATATTCTTGCAAAAGCATGGCAAACTTGGACAATATTTGTACCTTTTAAGTTAGGAAGAGGAAATATATTTGGAGCTTTGATAACTTAAATGATACATGTAACATTAATGTGGCATGATGCGAGAGTTTCTGTTTCAATCTCTTGCTCATCGCAACAATAACGTTTCCAGACATCAACTCAATCCATTCATCCCTTTCATTCACTAAGTCCACATCCCAGGACATTCTCTGGTATGTGTACAATGGGGCAGCAGACACAATCTTGTTTCATCTAGATGGCAGTTTGCATGGACACCGCACAACAAAGGAAAACAGATCACTACGGAGATATGTTTTTTATAGCAAAAAATTTGTAATTTTCCACTCTTTACATCGCCTTCCATGTCAACATATTTTCCTCTCTCTCCCTCCACAGCAGGAATACCCAGTGGCCAGGGAGAAAGGGGCTTCACATAGTTTCAGTCTACAGCACATGGGAACATCAGAAAATTGACACATTTTCAATAGATCAAGAGAAAATGACCCCCAGGCTTGCTTTTATAAATTTAAAACTTCAATCAGATGATGTTTACATCTTATTTCATCTCAACTAGCATGTACAGTGTATTACCACCTTGGAGTCATGTCAAGAACTCTAGTGGAGATAAAGAGAAAAAAAAAAACTATCACTATTAGGATACCGTTTTGCTTCATCATCATACTCCAAAATGATGGACAGAAATAGATGCACACAGAACTAATGCAACAGTGCCAAGGAAGAGAACATTCATGCTGGAGATACATATTCTCATGCCATAAAAATTGAACATTATTCTCCAATTCTCTAGAATGGCACATTTGAGGAGATCAAAAACAATGTATTACATGACATCAAAATATTGAATAAAAAGAGCAAGATTACACCAGGGCACCATTTCACGAAAGTTGTCAGCGCTGACAATTACCATAGTAACAGTCAGTGACAAGAGCGTCTCAACCAATCAAAACCAAGGATTTTACTGAAATAGCGCTGACAACTTGTCAGCACTGACTATATTGATGAAACACCCCCCTGCATGCCAAAAACAGCGAATGAGACACAAGTGGCTGACAGGCAAGAGATAACAGAAACTAAGCAAACTCTTCACAATAAAAGGAGGGAAACATTTCACACAAATGTAAACGTGGTAAAACAAATATCCATATCTAGCGAACAGCATAATTACTAAAACAAATAGGAAAGGAAAGAATTGCACACATCGAAGAAAACAAAAATGCTTAACACATTGCACTCACGGGTTAGCATGGACGCAGCATGCGCGAGCAAAATCCCTATCGTAGCTGCATGCCAGATATGCAAGCAGGATTTTTTTATATACATTGTATAACAAAAAATGCAATGACATCACCTTAGCACTCCTAGCAAACTTACATACTTGGTACAAGGGGTTCCCATGAATACATTAAGCCCTTGCATCAAATTTAAAAATCTTTACTGCAGCAAATAAAGAAAACAAAGCATGTTCAATGTGATCACATCAGATCACAATTAATTCTCATGGATAGTTTAGAGGGGGGGGGGGGGGGGAATAAACAAAGGTGTCAAAAAATTGTGAGAATTCACCACAACCATACTTTTGTTTCATGCCATGCATTTCTTTTCTAAACCTGCCTACCCTTGCATAAGTGTGTTGCATGCATTCACAACTGAAAGCTATGGTAAGGTAATAGCTGCAAGGACAGAAAAACAACATGCCTTCCACATTGGCATATCATTCAGTTCCACTGCTATACAGTCCACTATAATAAACCCCATCAGATTTATACATGCATGGATGGTGAAAACTCAGAGCTGTTAAGTACACAACATTGCATAGATAAATGAATGAACTTGTAGTTTGGGGTCACAATCAACATTGATACTAGGAGTTTTTTGTTTTAACGCAACAAAGAGACTTGTACAATTGTACCTACACACACACACTAACTAGGAGATCTGTATTGACGGCTTGAGAAATGACAATCGAATGCATGGAAAAGCAGTGTCTCGACCAGATCTGGGGGTCCTTTCATTACAGTAAATTAACCACTCTTTCTAAATGCACTTTGAAGAAGTAACAACATATCCAAATTGCTTCCATAGCCAACCAACCAACCAACCAAACAAACCAACCCAAAACACACACACACACACACACACACACACACACAACCAGTGCAAGGAATATGGCATAAATGTGGGACTGATCCTCAAATGTATGCCTTTGGAAATAAAAACACCCTCACCTCCACTGTATTCTTGCTGAACATAAATTTACGAAGTAACACAAGGCTTGTTTTGTTTAAAAATCTCCCCCGTGAGAGGTACATATGAAACTGTCAACCAGACAACTTGCTTGCAGTCGCTGATATCCTGGCAAAGTAAATGTGTAGCATTAAATCTATCAACATGGGCAACCTCACTAAAGAATACACGTATAAATAAAATTGGCACCTCTGCTTGAAACACACATCTGATTAAACATTTCATGGAACAATATTGTTTCAGCTTTTAGATGATAAAGAATTCAGGACCATGCAAGGGTTTTCATGCTACATAGAATACATAAAATGTTCTTTAAAGAAAAAAAATGTCATAAATTCACAAGGTTTAGCCCGAGGGATATTCTAATCATAATCGTAATATAATAAAAGCTGTAAAGGAGAATGACCATTTGACCCCAAAACATGAATATTGGTAAATAGGTATTAAAGGAGTAGGAACTACACATGTACCTATTCAGTTCTCTCCATAAAGATAGTTTTGTTTTGTTTTTTTTTTTTTTTTTTGGGGGGGGGGGGGTTCTTCATTCATTTGCCATGGTGGAAGATTTTTGAGAAAGTTTGCTTAGAAAGCGGGCTATCTTTTAATTTTTTTTTTTTTTAAACTCAATCAAAAAAAAAAAGAAAAAAAAAGAAAAACCAAAAACCCACTGCCCTCTGTAGCTGGGTTTGAGCTCAGTCATTTTTATTATTGCAGCAAATGTTGTAACCACAGACACTAGCATCTTTACTTCATTGGTCATCCCCAGCCCCACGCCCACATTTGGGCTTTGAACACTTAGAGGTTGTCTCTACTTCACCAAACATAGAAAAAAAAAAACATCTAAAAGATAGACGTTCTGATTTGCACATATGATCAGATCATGTGCATGATATTCTATTTCGGCTGTTGTTGTTTGGGGAGGGGGCTGTAAAAAGATATACTCCTTGTCATATCAAAAGATGGCTACCTCAACATTGGAGTGATAAAATATGCCTCCCAATTTATTTTGTGTCTGTGTGCAAAGGTAGCAATGGGGAGTGGTCATCTACACAAGCCCTACCCATTCCGACTCAATTTTATCTGAAGCTACCACTTGGTATTTGGAGGAAACATCAATTGTATTATACAAAGTACATTTCAGCAACATACTACCAAAAAGTGTAGTTTTTGACAGGATGAAGGGATTTCTAGAGTTATGCCATCATGTTCCTTGGAGGTGTGTACAGCATTCTCAAGCAGCTGCAACAGACTGCCGAGATCTCCATGGTGCTATTCCCAACAACACGCCACGACACTTCATCAGTTTAAACATTACTCTTACTTGCCTTCTGCTACACAGAATAATCCACTGATAGCCACAAGCTTTGCAAACATACATATTGCACTTAAAGAAGTATAAATAACACTACTCACTTATTATGACATTTGCACAAAATGAGTATGAAGCCCATACAAAAAGCATTTGAAATAGGCCCACCATTTATCACGTGGCCACAATTTATATTCTACCAATATATGACTTTTCAATAAACCTCTATCTCTTCTTTTAATTATATATTAATTTAATCATCAAAAATTTCATAGCAATTTACAGAGATCATTGAATTCAAATTGTTGCCATGGTAATATTGTATCTTAGAAAGTGCCCTTAGGGTAGAGCTCATTACGCCATTTATTGCAAAACTGACAATTCATTCAGTGCAGCACAAATGCAGCACGGATGACAAACTGTGTGTTAAAGGAGATAATCAATTTGACAATTGAAAAAAATAATCTACAATTCATATCTCTGTGGTAAGAATTATCAAATTGCATTTCTAAATCTCTTCATCGTCTTCTTTCTTGTTCAGTCAGATTTTCATGGAACATTTACCGGTCTGTTTGCTTACATTTTCTGCCTCTCCTATCAAAGTAAAGTTTCTCTTTAAAGCATTAAAAAGATAAGTCAGCTTTGTTGCAGGAAAGCAAGAGTTGGCTGGATTAGACTGGAGAAAAGAAAGCAACAGTTAATGGCCCAGCAAATGAGACACTGCCATAAATAGCAAACTCTCCACAGTCTACATTTGATCTACATTATGACGTTAAGTATGAGACAAGCTGTTCACTAAATCCTGTAAATAATGTTACGCCCTGAGAATGAATTGTTTGACAGATTGTTGTTTACCGACATACACACAAAACAAAGCTAAAAGCCTTACTTTAAACCTTAAACTTAAAAGGACAAGTCCACCTTCATATACATGTGGATTGAGTGAAGGCAACAATATTAGTAGAACACATCAGTGAAAGTTTGGGGAAAATCAAACAATCCGTTCAGAAGTTATGAATTTTTCAAGTATCTGTGCAGTCACTGCTGGATGAGAAGACTACCACAGTGAATGATGTCACATGCGTACAACGATATAAGGAAAATAAAAAGAGAATTTCACAAAACTTTAGTTTTTTAATAAAGTGCACATTTCTTCGACTTGTTACTGACGTATGTTAAGGGTAATATTATTCCTCCTGCTTTCTGAAAGAGAGAAGTCGAGTGTTCTTTTATTATGTGAGAAAAGTGGAAATGTGTTGAATTTTCTTTCTTCTTTCTTTATATCGTTGTACACATGTGACATCACAAGCTATAGTAGTCTTCTCATCCAGCTTTGACTGAGCAGAAACTTCAAAAATTCATAACTTTTGAACGGATTGTCTGATTTTCCTCAAACTTTCACTGATGTGTTTTACTAATATTGCTGCATTCACAAAGCCCACATGTCTGTGAAGGTGAACTTGTCCTTTAAAGAGAGGATGACAGAAACAGAGAGAGAGAGAGGGGGAGAGAGAGAGAGAGAGAGAAAGAGAGAGATAGAAAGGACATCAACCAAAAAAAAAACAAGAACAATCGGATCACACATAGCACTCCGATGTGGTTACATCCAGCCATAGCTACACGCATGAATATCAAAGAACGAATAAATATTGCAGACAGAAGGGGTCAAAAGGAGGAGAAATTGGAGGACGCTACTTTTACATGAGGAAAAGTCTATCAATGACATACCGTAGTTCACAGAGGAATATGTTTGTCAGTAGAAACACAGTGAAGGGTGATGGTATTAAGTAAAGTATGTCACATTTATACGGATTTTATGAAGAGAACATCTGTTAACTTTCACCAGTGTATTACCAGACAGATATACCTGCAATAAAAATGACGAGCAACAAGTATGCATGACTGAAAATTAACATGCACTATGTTTTTATGACATGGTGAAGTAACCGACTGCAGTTATTTCAACAAAGAAATACTACGTGGGGTCTAATGTTGATCTTCCCGTAAGAGCCCTAAGACCACCTCCATAAATAGACAGAGGTGAAGACTTAGTAATAAGCATGACAAAAAAGTTGATCTCTGTCCCTCTACAGCAGCAGGGCATTGTCTTTGAAGTATATCTAACAGAATATTGTAATGATGTGCATAGTTAATAAAAGATAAACACTTGAGCAGGACAGCGGGGACAGAAACAACAACATAAATGAAAACAGTAATTTTTGGCAGTTTGTAACTGAGATGAAATAATAATGACTGTCAGCCACTGACTTTCTTTAAAAAAAACAAAAAACAAAAAAAGAGGGAGGAACTCAAAGTCCAGTCACTTTCCAATCACTAGCTACTGAGTCCTGAGATCAACACAATGCATATACTGCTTGTCCCCTGCTTGAGATCTGCCAGCAAATAATCTCTCATAGCTTGAGTCTCGGCACACCTGAAATGTGGGCTGACACGTCGCCCATTGCTGTTTAATTAAATTCATCTCCACCAAGTTTTCTCTGTCATCTTGGGTTAGTTCCACAACTACAGACATGCAAACTACCGACGTAACAATTTGTCAGGATTACCACCACTGCTTCTGTGTCTAATCAAACTACAATGTAGCACCTCATGATCTTACTCTCCTTTTCTCATTATCAGATGGGAGACATCCAACATTAGATTCGCTTTTTAACAAAAACAAACCAAATGCTGCATACACAGTGTATTTTGCCATGTTATTATTTCCATGAATACCAGTAAACACAAGAATTTCACAAAAAATATATCGCTTCCCACAAAACAAATCCACCGTATATTGGCTCCAAGGCCAGAAATCACTGGACTTTTCTCCAGATATGGATAATACCATTTTTTCATTCTCCATTCTGATTTCCAATTACTACAACCACTCACAAAATTAAAGAAGTTCCATTTTGTGAAAATTGCAAAATATGCGATGTATGCAGTGGACATATCAGTGAAGATTTGAGCCACAGGAGACTGAAAATTACCACAAGCAATATTTCGCCTTCGACTAAGGCGGCCATTTTGGGGCACCAAATGCAAGTCATCTATGACTGGTTTGCATGTTGGCACTTTGTCATGATGTTTCAATTGCTGCTTTCAATCTATTTCAAATCTCCACTCACTTGTTGCACTTCATCTCCTGCTTTTATCAAAATGATTGACTTGTATGGGATACCTCCCCTCTTCGACTATGCAGGTGGTCAATATCCTTACGTTAAATCATTTCAAAAAATTTAAAAAGACATCTCATGGTCAATGGCCTAAACTAAGCCTCCCAAATCTTGATTACTGTACACAATAAAATCTGAGGATCAGCACATCCCCATTTAACTAACATTGCACATTGGAGTCACCCTACAAAATTTACACAGAAGACATTTGCATTGTATTTTCACACAAAGGTACGACGATAAGAGTTTGTGTCTTAGAAACGCAACACTGTACACGTACAATACAAAACTCTTTACACTGTGCTTTTATATGATTTTTCTGGTATCAAAACTACAACGGTACATGTACACGAATGGAGGCCAAACATGGTGTTTGTCTCCACGTGGCGGAAAGATAAGACGCGAGGTGACGTGTGACATGCTCTGTAGTGTATATGCTGGCAGTGACAATGCGATTGGATGCATAACCTTTGACCTCATCTTGCAAAACGAACACAACCCAGCAAACGACGCGTCAGATTCAGCAGAACAGGTCCTTTGGTAGACGATACGCACATAGCTTCCTGCCTTGGTGTGGATTCTGATCTTGCACTTTCCCCCTTTCTAACTCCCCTCTTTCTACATATAACTTGAGGTGATGTTCACACCTCCCTTAACCCGTTGAGGACGAGCCCCTAGTATACTCGCACAAGCGTCTATGGGAAATACGGGTTGTAGCAAAATTAAACCATCCTCAACGGGTTAATATCAAGACTTTTTATTGCAGCTTGTTGCAAAAGAGAAAAAAACTAAATACAACGCGTGTAGTCTTTCATTGTATTACTTCTTCGCGAAAATACTCATGTGTCGAACACTACGCTAAAATGATGAGAGCTGTTGGTCCAATGTCTGTCCCTCTCCAGAAATGGGTGACTTTGTCTGCCATCATGATGCATCTCCATCTGCTCACAGCTGCCTCCACATATGACACTTTGCCGCTGAACTGGAAATTGTAGACCATCCATCCTAACCCAACAATACCATAAGACTATTGCTGTGCCTGTCAAATCTGAATTTGATCTGGCTTTCACAAGCACATAACATAAAACTTAATGATTTATGTTTGTGTTCTACTTAAGAATTATTCCACTTAATACATGTCTGGTCATTTCTTCTTCCATTCCTCCACAAATGTTTTGACCTTTCCTCCTTCAAAGAAAGAAAAAAAAAGGTCGGATGACGCTGGGTTCAGAGCACACAAATTACATGACATACAAATGAGACTGGTTTCCCTACGTAAGGCAAGAATGGTGTCAGAGAGAGTCTGAGAAAGTTCTCTCGAGTCTGTCCGCTATGGCTGGACGCTTCAAGACTGTCCGTATGTGGGAGAGCAGTGCCTTCTCTTTCACTCCTATGGACAAAAGCTGCAAAGAAAAGAGAGAACAGAGGAAGAAAAAGGACATGTAGTAACTGAATACAGAGTGTAAAATACATGTTTTCATTTTCTATTGCTTCACTGTTTAATCCTTCTGTTCTGGTACTGTTTTCATCGTAAGTACTTCCAAATCAATTTATTTAAATGATGGAATGCTTGAATTCTTGTACATATCTGAATGATGTAAACTAGCAGAAATCATTTCATTGCATTCAACAGCCTTATAGGATGGCCCTTGCCCCTTTGTGCAAGCATTGCGATATCAAAGAGTGATGTGACTGGCGTAGTGCCGGTCAAACTCACCCGTCCACAGCGACTGACCCCCAGGATCCTCTTGCTGTCAGCGTCCGGCATACAGCTGAAGACAGTGAGGTGAGAGGCCCGTGAGCCACAGAGGAAGGTTCCTGTCTCCATGTCACAGACTTTAACCCTCCCCAGTTTGGTGAGGATGTATACCAACCCCTGGGCGGAGCTCACCTGGTGGGTGTGGGCAGAGGGGAGATACCGGTTTCAATGAAAACTTCAAACTCGAATTTCACTCTGAATCTCAAGGAAAAAACTCAAACTTGACACATAATTTTTCTTATTCTATCTCGAAACCACTGTGACAGAAACACATTGACTTTAATATTTCCTTTTTACCATCCCTTCAGAAAAACCTAATATCCTTTACTGCGTTATGTAAGCAATGATATATGTGAATAAAATGCTATGAGAAACTGAACTGGCTACACCTTCTCTATTCCCTCTCTGAATCCCTGGTGAAGGAAACATGAAAAGAAGAATGAGTGAAAAGACCTACAATATATATTTCTCTTCTCTCAATTACTCTAAAAACAGTAAAAAAAAAAACCAGTGTTAATGATGTATTATAATTAGTATAAGACATGAATCAACATCTGCCTATCGTCTATACATACTATCCTACCCTCCATTCAACTTTCTGTTTATCTTGCAATCTACCCAATGAATCTTTGTGTTCAGTTACCTTTAAATCCATAAATCTATCCACCGATACATCCAATGTAAATTCTGTCATTTTATTTGTCCCACTTGTGTCTCTAGGATGGGTGACATTCTGAATATATCCAAGCGTAAGCTGGTAATATATTCCTACTTCTAAATCCAGTCGACTAACATTCATTTGCCAAGGCTCGAAATTAACTCCCCCCCCCCCCCCCCCCCCCCCACCTCTGGTGACCTCATCGGGCCACAAAATTAATGAATTTGAAATCTTGGTTGCCAGAAAAAGAAATGTAGTGGTGCTAAATAAAAGGAAACATAGCAATCTATTTGGAATCTTAGTTACATGGTTGGGCCACCAGAAGAAATGCCTTTTGAAAGTTTGGTAGCCTGACATAAAATTTTAGTGGGCTCGGGACACCAGGCCACCGCTACTGTTGAGCCCTATTTACATGTATATACTGAGAATTTTTTTGACAGAACAGAAATGCACAATGCCTCCTCACCTGCACATTGACGGGGAAATCGTATCTCTCCTCCTCGTCAAAGTTGACTTGCTCCGAGTGGTTTGTCAGGGCACAGTTCCCGTCTATGTGCGGTCCCAGCTCTATGATGTGGATCTGATAAGCCGTGACACAAAGAACATGAATCATGATTTAATCTAACTACCAAGGAATGATCGTAATCATTACAACAACCTTCTCACCATGCATGCACACACATAAAGGGGTAAAAAGTACTATAAAATATTTGGGCGTGGAATTTTCTCTTTCACAAATGCAGGCACTGACAAGGTCAAAGTCATTGACAATGTAGATATGTTTAATAATCTTTATATACATGTATGTGGCTGTTTACATACAGTTTAGTGCTCAGCAAGTAATGATAGAATTCTCAGTGCAAGCAGAATCTTCACACAGATTTCTGATATCATACATTTGCATATACCTAAATACAACACGCATATGGGTTAAGCAAGAGTTTTTAATGTACATGTGTATTTTTGTGAAAACTAAATTCTCTGTATTGTAGCCTATTTGAATAATTCAAATTTTTTAAAGTAAAAGGAACACTACAATTGCATCTTGGAAAAAGAAGTGGGAAGAAGTGATATCTGGAAAATCAAACAAATAATCACACATTCCAGAAGATTTCCTTTCCTCTTTATCCTAAATATACCATACAATTAGATTTTCCCTTCGTACTCAAGTACTATTCCTTTAACAGGGCCTGGCAGGCTTAACTGCAAAAGACTGAGGACCTTGGGGTGCATTTGCATGGCACAAAGTATCAGCATTACATTTCAAAACATGGAAGTCCCTTGATGTGGAATTTAGTTTGCACTGACACAAATATATCTAGAAGAAATCAAAGCCAGTCACGAAAAGGACTCTGAGAATGAGACATTTTCTTTTCTTCCTTTCTTTTCTTTTTTAAGAGAGGCTTTTGACAGAATCTGACAACAATAAAATGTCTCTAATTTCAGCATGCTCTTAAACATTCCTTCAGAGAAAGAATGAGAGCCATAAGTGAGAAAGACTCAAGCCCACATTCTTCTGGTGTTTGTCTCCACTCACGCTGCACCAGCCCTCAGCTGGTGCCTGTCTACATACATTTTGGTAAAAGGAAAATCGGAAAACAAGTGTGTGAGGTGTGCACCAGGCATAGTACCCTTTCTCTACCATGTCAACACATACACTTACACCCTCAAAATTCTCTCGATCTCTCCCTCTATCCTCTTCTGTCTCCTTTTTCTAATTCTTTCTCTTTTTTTCCTCTCTCTCATTTCCTTCAACATTTTCTCCTCCCACTCATGCCCACGCCACTTCTCCCTGTCTTTGTTTTCTTTTACACTCACTCCTTCCCTCTCTCTCTCTCTTTCCAGTCTCTTCATTCCTCCACCATTCTCTCATGAAATATATATCTACATCTGTCTGTCTGTCTGTCTGTCTGTCTATCTCTCTCACCCGTTCCTACATTCTGTCTATCCTACCTTTCCCTGCTGGCCTGCCTGTCGATTGACGAGGATGAGGACGGAATTGTTGAGCTTGTTGTCGCTGCGCTGGTAGGAGGCGAAGCTGACAGCCTGCGCATCTATACACTGGCTGCGGTCGATGGTGGCCGAGTAGATCTGGACCACACCTGAAACCGATCTGGAATCTCCATCCTGTCGAGACATCCAAAAACAACATGAATGTAGGTAAAGATCCACAGAAGGGCCACTCCCACTGGGAATTGTCATGACTTTAACAACTGCAATGTCTACGGTATCACTTCAAACTATTCAAAAAAAAAAATTGCGAAGTTAAAAATTGTGCAAGTTTTTGCCACCGTAATGTGTGTGTTCATTTTGCTGAGCATTCTGCTTCAATAAACCTATGGTTACAACATAATAACAGCCTGGGGTGTGAGCTGCTTGTTTTTTGGTGTTGCCATGGGCAAGAATCCAAACATCAAATGAACATTATGTGATTATATTGCAAATTTTCTATGGTAAACATTCTCCATGCACAATATCACAGTAAATGTTGTGCTCAACTAGACAAATTGCATTCCAGTCTGCAATTTTTCTGGCCTTTGTTTGCAGAGTTGAATAGCAACTGCCACCCAAATGTTCTGATTTCTCTATATGCAACAAATTTTCACTGGCAATGTGAATGATCCTAGAATAAAAAAAAAAGATCCATGCTCATCATAATATGTCAAAGAAAAACTTATCTTGGGCATATGTATGAAAAAGGAACTGTTCAAAGTAGACTATCCCAGGAACCAATCTATTGTTCTTGTTCCATGTTTAACAACCTTTATAAAAAGGGCTATTATTCTCATTACCCTCCCAGGAATTGTAGTTCTTGCATAATCCTCCGGGATTGGTGCATAAACTTTGTCCTACCAGAAATATATCCAGATGAATTGAGCGCATAATGCTTTATCCCAAAATGTCAAGGCTACAAGAAACAGTATGATTAATATTCTGAACAATTTCATACTATTTCCTTGTTTTCTCTTTTTACTCTATCAATAGCTTGAATGTTGAATTAAAACAAAATATTGCTATTTATATTGGGGTTTCTATTTAATACACATTTTATTGATTTAGATAAAAACAGCACATATAAGTTGCTCTCTTCACTGTGCCTTTTTAAAAGTGATGAAACTTCTCTAATACAGAGCACCATGAAAGGTATATCTTTCAACCTTGGGTGAAGCGAACAGCCTCTTAGCTGACAAAATTTATGAGGAAAGCCATCACAGCTCAGGGTGGAACTTAAACCCTTATCTTTGAATATTTTACTTGCAGTAAATCACAAAGAGCAACAACAGCTAAGGTACGCTTGAACAAGAGAGCAGTTCCATGGGATCTGACTACATGTGCACTACAGCATATGAGCTGTGAGTTCCTAAAAATGATAATGCTGAAATAGGTTTTTATATTGCATTACTTTACTGAATATTCAAATCAAACAAAGGAAAAGAATTTGTTCCAAACATGGAAGAAGAGCCCAGGACATTTAGAAACACAATAATGAATATTAAGAAAAATAATGAGACATTAATTACATACACATCTTTTTAATGTGAACAGGGGTGTTTGATTGTATTGACCCTTTTGCACACTTCTACACTGTCCATTCATTGCTGATTTTCTTTCTTTCTCTTTTGTTGTGATAACTGATGACTTTTGGTTTATGTTTGCGCAGTTATTACAGGATGGCATAGTAGCAGCATGGCTCTTCAGAGAGGACAAGGGAGAGTTATTGCCTCATTTTGTTTGTTTTGGACAAAAAGACAAACCCACAGGAAGTATTAGGATCTGATGTTGGATATCATGTGATCCCTGGAAATCCAGCGTCACCTATTAGAGGCTTATATCTCCTGTGTGTAGGCTACTTCCTATGGCAAGAGATGAGAAGAATACATTTAAACTTAAAAATTGCTGGAGCATACTCAGGGATAATGATGTATGAACAAATTACAATTACATACTTTTTCACAAGTCTCAATGTAGAGTCATTTTTCTAACCTTATATCAACAGATGAATAAATGTACATACACTGCATGTTGTAAATGTATAAATGATTTGCTTCATTAATCCTCCCCAGCCCCCAGCCCCCAAACACCCTCCCCCCCCCCCCCTCCCTAAAAAGAAAGTTAAAGAAATCCTACCAGGTATTCTGCATCAGAGGATTACTGGTAAGCAATTTTTGGCACAAATGTATATTTGAATAATAATAATTCGCCAAATTTATATAGTGCAGCTGCTATATAAATATACTCTACTGCACTGTGATGTAACAGATACTTCAAATATTTTTGAGTGGCGGCTTCGAGCATGGGATCAAAGCGAATAAGACTGTTGCGACTCCATTTCTCGAATCTCCTTGGTTTTACCAACTTCAAACTGTATTGTGACTGAAAAATCATTTGATTTACATATATATCTGATAAGAATGGTCATTTCCATTTCTGCAACACAAACATGCCTCTAAGAAATTAGGGCATGAGGGCAACCATTACCTGATTAAGTATGATTCCAATCAACAGATTATGATATTGTATTCCAGAATAGTATATTACACATCACCTCATCATCCCCCCCCCCCCCCCTCCCTAGGGGCGCATTCAAATCACTGCTTACTATCAATTTGCATGAATGCTGTGAATCTGTGCAGGACAAATGGACAAATGACCAACTCTCATGCATTATGAACCACTCATTTTATTATGAGATAAGTATTTCTCTTCTTATTTTACAGGACAGCAATGATTTGACACCATTGTTGTCAACCTACTAATAGCCATAGTCCCCACAAGGTATAATCCCTGTATGGAAACTGTTCATATAGCATCCCTTATTGAGCTTTGGGATACAGAGAGGAAAGTTCTTTCTTGTGATATCAACTTGGACGTGCACGAGGAAAATGGATGACCTCAAAGATGTTTTTTCTCCTCCAAGCCAGGAAGCCAAACCTATCAAAGACATCCTCTGACATTGGGGGAACAGCTGGCTGTCATTCCGGGCACACCTGATCGCCTACCCCAAAATCCTTCATCATTTTGTCGCACCATTTATTGCTGGCTTGCCAGACAAAAACTGGGTGCTGTAAAACATGATATATTCGCGGCATGAAATTTTCGCGAATTGGAGCCGACAGCCTTTTTCGTGGCATGAAATTTTCGCGAATTGCCACTGGCGTTCAATGCATGTAGTGTAGACAAAAACTTTCGAGTGCATTTTAATTTCGCAAATTTTGGCGCTCGCGAAATTAAAGGACAAGTTCACCTTCATAAACATAAGGATTGAGAGAATGTAGCAATATTAGTAGAACACATCATTGAAAGTTTGAGGAAAATCAGACAATCCGTTCAAAAGTTATGAATTTTTGAAGTTTTTGTGCAGTACCCGCTGGATGAGAAGACTACTGCAGTGTATGAATAACTTGGATGTCACATGCGTACAACAATATAAGGAAAATATAAAGAGAATTTCACAAAATTCCATCTTTTGAAAAAAGTACACATTCCCCTGACTCGTTACCGATAAATGTTATGGGTAATATCATTCCCCCTGCCTTTAGAAAGAGGCAAGTCAATTGCTCTTTTATTATGCGAAAAAAGTGAAAATATGTTGAATTTTCTTTTATATTTTCTTTATACTGTTGTACGCATATGACTCACAAGCTGTAGTAGTCTCCTCATCCAGCGGTTCCAACACAAAAATTTAAAAAATCCATAACTTTTGCATCGATTGTCCAATTTTCCTCAAACTTTCACTGATGTGTTCTACTAATATTGTTGCATTTTCTCAATCCTTATGTTTATGAAGGTGAACTTGTCCTTTAAAATGCACGCGAAAATTCCTCGTTTTACAGTAATTTTGCGTACTTGCCATGACATACAGGGTTCATGGTCCGGTCATTTCTCATTTTGTCTGGTAATGATTGTGTGATGATGTGGTAATATCTATATTTTGGCATTCTTGGCATACAATAAACAAAGAGTTCATGAGCTGGTCTAGCTTCACTGCACCAGAACAAAAAGAGCAAATGACAAAGTCTAGTTCCCATGACAGATGTATTCTGAGAGACCAATGGTAAAGAAGGGTTCAAGGCTGATTTGAAGGGATCACCTGCTGATAGTCCATTCTTTCTCTCATTAAGCGGGTCAATAAGTCATTTTTGACAGCGTCAAAGCACACTACACACCGACTTCTTTCAAAACATCAAGGCTGCTCTGATGCACAGTATACAGTACTGCATTTATGGAATAATCCCTGTTTATATCCACAGCAGTCCTTTAGTATGAATTATAGTGTGTCAGAGAAAAACAAGTTCCCCCCCCCCCCCGCCCATCACTGCACTTGCAAACGTATTTGTAATGGGTGCAAATAACAGTAATTAGAGTGATAATGATCAAAATATGTCCTGTGCTACCAATATGAGCTCTGTGAATCCACTGAAAAATAGAGCTACAGCCAGAGCTAATATATACCTCTAGGTACTCATCCATGAAGTATAACTACATGCCATTAGCTTGAATATGACCACATCCCTGACATGTTGTAAACAAGATCGTAGTATATTTTAGGACACACAAGGTCAACCTCACTGGAAATTTGTCGAAAGTGTCTTTTTCATTGCAAAAATTTTAAAATCTGGGTCGCAATTAGGGTTGCATCTTTTTAATGCAGCATTCAAACTGTAAAAAAAAAAGTGAAACTTTTTGGGTCATGATTATTTGCAAAGAGCTGACCCCCCCCCCCCCCCCTCCCCCATGGTTTGAATGGTATGCTTCATATACAAGGCTATGTCTCAAGGCCAATTCAATACATTGGTGCGCCACAGCATGGTAAAAATAGCAAGGAGCAACACACACAGGACAGTGCATTGTGCGATGCAAAATTTTAACATTTTTTTTTGCTGTCATTGTTCTCACTGCACAACTTCTCATCTTTTTGCAAAAAATCAGGAAAGTTTTTTCCGATTTGGATCGCGACCTAAACCGCATTTAAAAGTGCCTTATTTCTGTTCTCACTTAAACAAATTTGAAATTTGGGTCGCAATCACAGGCTTTCAAGCGGGATAATGTAAAAAAGTAGGAATAAAGTAGGAACAAAATCTCTAAAAAAGTAGGAAAAAGTAGGACATAAGAGGGAAAAAGTAGGGCATTTAAGAAAAAAAAAGTAGGAATAAGTCAGGACATGTGCAGGCTTTTTGGAGTAGTTTTCGTCGATACTCACCAGAACTCTTGATGTTACATGTAAATCTTAATTTGTACTCACAACCTTGCTGCCTCAGCCTCACTTTTGCTCCTGGGAGAGCCTGGTACATTGTATTATTTTGAGCAACGACGAGAGCTGGTTGAGCACTGCACAGGAGCAAAAGCTGAGGCTGGCAGCAGTCTTGTGGTTGATTGGTCTGTGTTATCCCTCTTTCATGCTGAAGAGGCTCTCCCCACCAGTAAGAATCTGCAACGGTCTACTCATCATTTCTGAATATAAATTATTCAAGTAGCCTTGCACATTTTTTTTTTTTTTTGGCGGGGTTTTTCACCAAAAAAGTAGGAAAAAGTAGGAAAAAGCAGGAATTTGAGCAAAAAAGTAGGAAAAGTAGGGACAGCAGTAAAAAAGTAGGAAAAAGTAGGAAAAGTAGGGCCACTTGAAAGCCTGCAATCAGGATCACGACCTGAAAACACATTATCTTGAGTGCAATGAGAATGGCACTAGGGCCTATAACCTGAGCGCTAAAAAACAACAACAACAACAACAACAAAAAAGTAGAAAAAAAATCACAAGACCAGCGAAGTGCAACGTGATGTAGAGATGTCCTTGTACGGTCTTACTCACCTGTGCAGATAATTTGGTTGTTTGTTTGCTTTTTTTAATGGAACTTTTGCACCATTCAATTAAAAGGTAAAAGGACAAGTACTGGGCCCCATTCTATCAAAAGATGAAATTGATTTTAAATTTCCTTACCACACAGGCTGCCATAGACTTCCAGTTGAAATCAACTGTATAATCAATTTTAACTCTTCATGTAACAGGGCCCATATACGGGTCAATCCACGTCAAATCATCCAATTTTCAGAAAAGTTGTCACCCGACCCCCTCCGATTTTCTTTAAAATCGCACCAAATGTTCCCCAAAGTGTCTGACGGAAAATCCCAAAATATTTTGCCCCAAGGTCAATTGGTTGCTAAGATACAGCCTCACATAGCAACCAATGCGCATTCCAAAATATTAGTTAAAAGAAAATTATGCATTTTTGATTGATTGTGGTAGCATGGATATTTATGCAAAAGTGTTCATTATCTGGAAATTGAGAGAACTTTATAGTCTTTGCAAGAAAAACTGACTATGACGCGAAATTGACTTTTCGTTAACGTGCACGAGGTCACCGAAAATGGTGTTAAATGTTAATTTCGAAAATTTTAATGCATATTTAGAGGCTAATATCTTCCACATTTCATCACCTTAGGTTCTAAAATATTATGCTGTTGAAGGCTTTGACTTGCTCAGTAATTCTGAAAAAAATCAGCGGATTCGTGCCCACAGATTTTACGGAGAGCGCCCTCAAAGTTGACAAAAATGAGAAATGTGCCAAATTCAAGGTCACGGATCACCCTTCGTCCCACCTAGGAATGGCATCAATATTTGTGTATTGATAGACATTTACCTATATTATCTTGGGTTACCAAAGAAATTTTGCTACCGAAATGTTCAATGGTAAATTTACCCCACTGAAAATGGTCGTAAACGGCCAAATTCCCATGAAATATCACATATTGGGTTTAGAGGACGTTTCAAATGTCCATGCTTTCAAGATGAAAAGCCCTAGCCCTGTGATATTTGCTGTAGGGGTAGTCTGTTATACATATTTTAGTAATATATACCACAAAACACTTTTATTACATAATAATGACCTTGAAATTTAACCCAAAATTTGATAAAAACAATTAGTCGCTCCATTTTCCTCATTGCACTGCATGTAATATGTGTTTTGAAAGACTTTTCACAGAGTAATATTTCAAGAATTATAAAGGCTGACAGCCTACCATAATAAGGTTCTAAACTATTTGTGCTCTTCTTTCAGATTTAGTGTCAATTTGATCATGAATTTTATACCCTTGACCTTGAAGTGCTTCTAAAAATAGCTGTAAATTTGTTAACTACAAATTACACACACGAGAGGTGTTTTATGGCATAACATACTAGTGATTCTTTCACAAACACAAAAGTTTTTATGGTGTAAATGTTATATACTAGAATAAATCTATAGGTTCTTGCAAGATATGTTACAATTAATTACTTTGTTCTGACAATGACCCTGAATTTATGACCTTCAAAATCAGGAGTAATGCCTATTCCTGCCCATAAAGACCTGTATTTAAGTACATAATGATAGTTGATATTATGGACATTGCGCCCAACACATCAGATTCTTATTCTAGCCTGTGAAACGCACATTAAAAGCACTGAGAATTTTCTTTTTTGGGGGATTTGTTCTGTAACTTATGGCAACTTCCAAAATCATTTCCATTCTTATGTATTTTCTTGTTTTTGGAAAATTTGTTATGTATTTCTTTGTTTTTTATTTTCTGCAGCATTTGTGGGTTTTTTTATTGGAAATTGTCATAGCCCACTTTATCTACCATAATTTGAATAGAATTAATCAATCAAAGTGATAGGTAGTAAAAATGGTCAAGTTTTTATGAGTTTCACCACGAAGCACTGTTTTCCATAGGAAATGCACACAAAATCACAAAATATTACTGTCCTCTTTTGCGATCGAAATTGAGGGTCATTGTCAGAACAAAGTTATTTATTGTAACATACTTGCAAGCACATATAGATTAATTCCAGTTTATAATTTTTACACCATAAAAACTTTTGTGTTTGTGAAAGAATCACAAGTATATCATGCCATAAAAATACCTGTCATGTGTGTAATTTGTAGTAAGCAAATTTACAGCTATTTTTAGAAGCACTTCAAGGTCAAGGGTATAACATTCATGATCAAATTGTTACTAAATCTGAAAGAAGAGCACAAATAGTCTAGAACCTTAATATGGTAGGCTGTCAGCTTTCATAATTCAAGAAATTTTGATCTGTGAAAAGTCTTTCAAAACACATTATTACATGCAGTGCAATGAGGAAAATGGAGCAACTAATTGTTTTTATCAAATTTTGGGTTAAATTTCAAGGTCATTATTATGTAATAAAAGTGTTTTGTGGTATATATTACTAAAATATGTGTAACAGACTACCCCTACAGCAAATATCACAGGGCTAGGGCTTTTCATCTTGAAAGCATGGACATTTAAAACATCCTCTAAACCCAAAATGTGATATTTCATGGGAATTTGGCCGTTTACGACCATTTTCAGTGGGGTAAATATACCATTGAACATTTCGGTAGCAAAATTTCTTTGGTAACCCAAGATAATATAGGTAAATGTCTATCAATACACAAAAATTGATGCCATTCCTAGGTGGGACGAAAGGTGATCTGTGACCTTGAATTTGGCACATTTTTCATTTTTGTCAACTTTGAGGGCGCTCTCCGTAAAAACTGTGGGCACGAATCCGCTGATTTTTTTCAGAATTACTGAGCAAGTCAAAGCCTTCAACAGCATAATATTTTAGAACCTAAGGTGATGAAATGTGGAAGATATTAGCCTCTAAATATGCATTAAAATTTTCGAAATTAACATTTAACACCATTTTCGGTGACCTCGTGCACGTTAATGAAAAGTCAATTTCCCGTCACAGTCAGTTTTTCTTGCAAAGACTATAAAGTTCTCTCAATTTCCAGATAATGAACACTTTTGCATAAATATCCATGCTACCACAATCAATCAAAAATGCATAATTTTCTTTTAACTAATATTTTGGAATGCGCATTGGTTGCTATGTGAGGCTGTATCTTAGCAACCAATTGACCTTGGGGCAAAATATTTTGGGATTTTCCGTCAGACACTTTGGGGAACATTTGGTGCGATTTTAAAGAAAATCGGAGGGGGTCGGGTGACAAGCACTGGATGATTTGACATGGATTGACCCATACATCAGTGCGAGCATTTATAACATATCATGATGCACCAACATCTCAATGCTGATATTGCTCCAATCATCAGTGCTTGCAGTGCTGGCATTCTTTTTACCCAGTCTGAGAACATTTATTGTTTGTTTGTTTGTTGTTGTTTTTTCAATTTCAAAGATATTTGGTTGGAATATTACTGTTTTCATGCTTTCCTTTGAATTTTTTTTAAAGGCATGCCTACTTAATAGTTATCTTATTTCCTTTGTTTTTATTCATGAGGAATGCAAATATATCATGTGAGCACCCATACTGACACCATACACTAACTAAGTACAAATGTACCTTTACTGAAACCCAAACAGAACTTTCTGACTAAGCTGATACTAATGACAAAGAATTCTTCTTAATATTCATGAGAAGTGTAGAATGTTGAACATCTTCTATTCTTGAGAGAAAGAAGCCTCATAGGTATCACTGCACCCTCCCCCCCCCCCCTCCCCTTCTCCATCCTTACTCGCTGCCATCAAAAAAAAAAAAAAATGCGAGATGAGACGACCGGTACATTCATCACCTCCACCACTCTTCTTCATGTTGAATACAGCCAAGTATCACAAGTCTCGACATGCTGGAATAGTGCAAGTCCTTCCATTGTAAATTACATTTTCCCCAGCGACAATATCAAGTGCCCTCATTGATAATGCCACATCCACGAGACAGTCATTTGTGCCGTTTCAAAGAAAACATGGCATGGCTCATTTCTAATAGGAGCCATGGGCATTTGCTGGTTGCTGAACAGTCTGTTTGTCCGAATCATTGTACAGGGACAACACACAGCAACCACTGCATGGGGACAATTTCAAGAGCTGGAATTATATCCATTTGGAGTCCTTTAAAATTATGGCAGAGTATTAAAATGTGGCGAACCTACCAGAAACAGCAACAACATGGGTGAAAGGGGACAGTTACTGTAATTGTGTTAAGGCGTTGCATCAAAATTATACCATGCAGGGTCCTGCAGGATCCTGCATGGTATCATTTTGATGCAACGCCTTAACGATTTTGATAATTAGCAATTTTGATAATTTTGATGCAACGCCTTAGCGATTTTGATAATTAGCAATTTTGATAATTTTGATGCAACGCCTTAGCGATTTTGATAATTAGCAATTTTGATAATTTTGATGCAACGCCTTAGCGATTTTGATAATTAGCAATTTTGATAATTTTGATGCAACGCCTTAGCGATATGCAGAATAATGTTGACCCATGCAGAATCACACTACCCCACCAGTGGCTACATCTAATTTTAGCAGTGACAGTACAAGGCGATAACAATGTCTCCACATTCATACCCACACCCTCACATGACCGCATTCACACTGCTATGTCACAAGTCTATTATCGCCAAGGCTCCTTACATTCACTCCTACCAAGATTATCATGGTGGTATTAAGAGCAAATCCCAAACCACCCATGTGCTGAGGGTAGGTTCCCATGAACAGCCAAGTGCCAAATTTTATTTAAAGGGGAAGGCTAGTAACTGATCAGTGGGAATCAGTGGAAATGCTGGGAGATGATTGTTCCAATCCTAATGGGATTCATTCAAGAGTTCATTGTATATCTATTGTTGTGTGAAAATGATTTGCTTCAGAACGGTCTCACATTCAAGTAATGTGCAGATTAATGCTCCGTCACTGACCAGGGACGCTAACCTGGAAGCATTAAACTGCACATTACTTGAATATGAGACGATTCTGAAGCAAATCATTTTCACACAACAATAGATATACAACGAACTCTTGAATGAATCCCATAAGGATTGGAACAATCATCTCCCAGCATTTCCACTGATTCCCACTGATCAGTTACTAGCCTTCCCCTTTAACCCGCTGAGGATCAACACGATGGAATGCCATTAGCACCCTATGTAGCAGTGTTAAAATGGTAGTAGATGAGTTAATGCAGACTGACTTTCACAAAACCACTAATAAAAATGAGCCACTAGTAGCTGCACAATAAACACATAAAATCTGCGTGTTCATGCTCCTCTTTTTGGGCCTCATTCCACAGAGAATTTACAGCCATTGCAATTACCATGTCAACAACCAAAATGTTTCACAGCTGAGCGGTTTTAGCCTTGCTGTTGCCATGGTATTAGCAACTATTTCATGCTGTTATTGATGTGCGGAAGCTTATGAAACAGGGGCCTCATAAAAGAAATCACATTAAACTAAAGCTGAAAGAGTAAGTATTGTTTGTAAATTGTATCATAATGCAGTATATACCACCACCAACGTTGTCAGTGGCAGAGGCATCGCACTATAGACAGTTTGGGTGTGGGTATGGTTTGGGGAAGGGTGGGTATGGTTTGGGGAGGGGCGGGGCTAAGTTTTGGGTGTGAATTCTTGCTTCTACCAAGCATCTTACATTTTAACCTCAATGCCACGTTCTCAGAAGAAGATAGCACAAAAACAAATGGAACGAGGCATGACAAGGCATTGCTGCTATTAATTTTTAGTCACAAGGAAGATTTAAAAGAGCATTTCGGGAGAGGTCATCCTGTCCAAGAAAAAAAATAGTCGATGAAGAAAATCTGCAAACACATTCATTAAATTTCTTTATACAAAAAAAAAATAACCACCTCTACAATAACTTATCTCATACATTTACAACTGAATATATCTACATTAGCACTGTTGTGCACAAGTAGAGTTGATTCAAGTGATGTTGTGTAGTCACTGCTACTTGACATGATCCAAAATACATGAGAGTTTATGAAATTTGAATTCATTCCCTTGAATAAGTTCAGGTTCAAGAATACAAACCTCATAGTCGCGGTAGAGCCCCAGCACAGCAAACCAGCGGAAGGAGGGGTCAGCCTTGTAGCCCACAATTTGGCAGAAGTTCAGCCGGGCATGTCTGGGGAACGCCTTCATGGGACAGGAGAAGCCTGCAGACAAAGGGCACGGAAGAAAAAATGACATACACTACTGTAAGATACGCACAATAATCTTAGACAAGAATGATGACATGAGGTTAAAAGCTGATTAGTTCTTTATATTTGTATCTGCAAGTGATATCGAGCGTAGGTGTGTTCTGCTATGTACAATACCTGCATGATTTTTGTATATGTGTGTGTCTCTCTGTAATATTACAGTTACATCACGTGAATTTGACTTCAAGTGGTCGCATTGATGTTTTGAATGACTGGACCCTTGGAACACTTATCTCCCCATCATAAAATGTGGATAGAAGTTGAGGAAATTGGTACAAAGCTGAAATCTGAAGCTGAAGCTGAAATCTTCTCTTTCACAGCATTTCCTACAAAGACCAATAATCCCCTCCCTCTCCCTCCCTTATCCCCCCCCCCCCAAACCTATTCCCTAGGCAAACACACAAGGGTCATACCACATTTGCCAGCCATTACCAAGGTCAACTACTGTGGTATGGGCTGAGTTGCATTCTCAGAGACCACCTTTCACTACAATGCTCAATACAAGCAGACTGAAAAGCGAGCATGATTTTTTTTTTTTAACCCCCCCCCCCCTATCAATTTCTGGCATTTCAGTCTCATCCACCTGACCTTGGCCTTGGCTGGTCTACATCCCACTCCTCTTCCCACAGGAGAGTATTCTCCGTTACATTATGCACTATGTTCTGAATAGTGTGAGCGGGTGGTTGTACAAGACCATCATGGTTATGTAGTGGTGTTACCCATTATCTATTGTAACATAAACCAAACCCGGCTTGCCATGTTATGTTCATACCAACTGATTAAAGGGCAGTTCAGTTTATGGCCACGACCAAAGGTCCCAATGAAAACAAAAATAAAAAAATAAAAAATAAGCTACAATAAATATCATATCTATATATGCATATAAATGCAGTAAAACCTGTCTTAGCAGCCACCTGTCTATAGTGGCCACCTACCATAGATCATCACTAAAAAAATGTTCTCCTAGAGGAAAGCCATGACAAAGACCCTGTTTAAAGTTGCCACTGCTTTTGGTGGCTGATATGTAGACAGGATTGAATGTATTAAACAGAACCTCCTGACTTCAAGCTGGAACATCATTTTCTTCTGTCAGCTGTATCAAAGCTTGCTCGATGCGGCCCAATTCTCCCCCTCCCCCCCCCCCCCAAAAAAAAAAAAAAAAAAAAAAAAAAAACTGGATCTAGCAATCTTACAGTTGTACCTCCTTCATCTTTCCTTGATGCCATAACAGGAACGTAAGTAATCTAGCAGTCAACTTGGGGAAAACAACACTTCATACTTTCTTTATGGAGCAAAAGACATAAATAGCGAAACCTCACAAGGTGACTATGCACCTGTTTAAAAATCCACTCAACTCACAGAGTTCATGATATAAATTCCCTCACCTACAAGTGATTGTCGAGGAGAATATGTTCTTGCCAGGTGATTGTTCATGTGAATGTTAGCAATATTACTCAAAAGGTTAGGAGTGCATTTTGATATTTCCAGGATACAAAGTTTGTAGGTCTATTGAGGTAAAACAAAGAGGTAACATGGAGGCGTGCATTGTCCTATATGTCATTAGTGACCCCCTATGGCCTCAGAGGAAGTTTGTACTCTCCAAGCACTTGCAGTGTCAAGAAAATGATTCCTTGTATTGTTCCAAAATTTACAAACAATAGTATTTAAAGAATATGTGACATAATCCCATTTTTGCCATGAACACCACACAAAATCTAGGTTACAAAGAGGAAGACATATATCCTACTTTCATGTAGAGCTACACAACACGCACCACTGATCGCATGACATGTCATTATCATTATCATAATCATTATACTACATTGTATCATTACTATTATCATTACCACCACCATTATCTCATCATTTTGATTGCCTAATCATTGGCTGATTAGCAACAAATCATGTACTGTGCTAAACATTCGATTCAAACAGAATCTGTAAATCTTTCCGTTGGAGAAAGGCTGTAAATGACAGAAGAGGCAGGGATTATCGTTTGGTTGAAAATTAGTTATCATGTATGTACACTACACTCTCGTCATCAAGTCTACAACTGTAATAAAAAATTTGCTTTGTAAATGACGCAGACAAATGAAGAGTACAATGTATATCCCAAAATAGTGCACAGTCCCACATTATTTTGGCATTGCAAACAAAATTTCTGCTCAATTTACAGCTATCGCAATATTCTCTCTTTTCATCGAGATCAAGCGGCTTCGGTTCAGCTAGGTTTAACCGACAGCCATGATAACTTTGTGATATATATGTATTGAACTGTGCCACTCCCATCTAGCATTACAGAGTCCATTAAGTAATTAGCAAATTGCACTCACATTGTATACAACATGTAGAGGTATAACGCAATGATACTAGTCTTTTCGAGTCTTTTTATGGTTATCGGAGGTGTGAGAGGAGGGAGGTGTATACATACTCACATATAGTATGCATATATTGTACATATAGGCCTACTGCATACAAAATATCAAGCACTGCATATGAATACATGGGATATTGTGTAAATTATGTATGAATTCATATAACTACATGTAGGCGTGCCTGCTAGATGCCATTAACATGTTTACAAGTAAGTGTGCAAGCTTATTTAGACATTACAGTGTAATATCATTACTCAATTTTCTATTTTTTTTTTCTTCTTTTACACGCTCTTTTCTACATGTAAGCCTCCATTCAATATTATCTAGTGTCACTGTGACACTTGATCCTGAGCATACTATGTATTGACTCGGCCTACAGGATATGTGTGTACATTTCAGATGATTTCACTTTCATTATACAATGATACCCCCATAAATATTGGTTTCAGGGAAGCAAGCGAAAACATATGAAATATTCTGGGCTGCCTTATATTTCTAATATTTTGTTGTTGTTGTTATACTTCCTTTTTGCTCAAAGGACAGTTAATAACAACTCAGTATTCATAGCATTGCATTAAATATTCCAATGATATTCAACTTGATACTACAGATGACCACACACAAATTAATCCCTGTAACTTGATAATGGCCCATCAACCATAAGCTGGTTCAAGAAGTAACTCTTCAGCCCATAAACTGTCCCAAGCCACCATGTACACGTCATGCAAGTATGGATAATGTGTGAGTGTGTGTGTTTCACTGCCTGGATCATATCACTTCTATCGTATCACACCACTCTGCAATATAATCTTCACTAAATATGGGATACATCTGGCTACACCCATGCATTAAATTGTGTAATATTATTTCTCCCTTCTGTGACTAAACAGGTTGACACTGCCAGAAACCTTGAAGTGCTAGAAGGGTTTCAAGAAACCTTTAAGTGCTAAAAGGGCATTTAAGAGGCTCCTGAAGCAAATTCATAATGAATGAAAGTACTCCCTATCTTGCCTGGATATTCCCTAAACCAAGAGAACCAATTCCACCCTGGAATGGATATGGCCGAATGGAAACAGGTTACACTTGTCAATGCTTTCAATCGAGATGGCGCTTTAAATAAACAAGAAACTACCCGACTATTGCTCATCCTTCTTGATTGGATGATACTTGAGTTGACACTTGACCTCTGACAGACATTTCCAAAGCTCATGGTCAAGTGTAAAGCCTGTTTATTCATTGAAAGGTTTGCAATTACTGAAACAATTACAAGATGTGCCTTAATAATAGCAGCAGCAAAGAAACAGCCAATCAGCTACAAACATTTAGGCTGTTGCCTTGGTGATAATAATGATAAACAACTTACAATAATTGCTACGCGTACTTGTACCTAATGTAAAACACAAGCTCCCTTCGAGATAATTTGGTCAGACACTGCTTTGAAAGCTTGTCGTGCCATTCCAATGCCCTACGCAATCTTGAGTGGTTGAGGGATTCTTGGCATGCGGAAAGAGAAATGATCACTCCTGACAGGACACCCCTGGGACGCGTGTTTACGACTGAATCTGGTTCACTGACCAAGCATGCAGGGAAAACGCTTGATATGACAGGGAAGCCGGTCTATTTAGCACACACAGACACATTGACACACTAAGACAAAAAATATACACACAAACACATGATTGTATATTCACATAAGCACAAAAATGCACAGAAATATGCACACCGTTGAACATAAAGACATACGTATGCCTACTCACACATACACACACGCACACACATTACACACACACGCACACACATTACACACACACAAATGTTACACACACACACACACACACACACACACACACAAACACACATGCCCATCAGAAATGACGGAGCATCTCCCATGCCTGTGTTTGACAAATGTTTTTGTAAACACGCAATCTGAATGGATTTCAAAGAAATGCCAAACGACCAATGCCCTACTGCCATGGGAGATACAGTATCACTCTCATTCCCTCCAGTTTTCATGTAACTTGCAACATTAAAGACACTTGAATGACTTAACAGTCCTGCTTTTAGAACAAGTATGCACACATACATGTGCGTAATGAGAGTACAAAGAGATAGCAAATTAAGGAAGGGAGCATCAATGTGCAAATTTCACATCTAACAAGTAGAAGGATGGTTATCACAGTTATGCAATCTGTTTTTATCCAGCTAACTCAATTTCTTCGCTGAAATTCAGTTGGTGTAAAACTTGAAATTGGTTCTGCATGCATTCATGAATATGACATCATCTTAAGAAATGGGCACATTTCTATCAACCGCATAGGCCGTAATTCAAATTCGTTGAAATTTGTCTACAATTTAAAAAAAAACCTGTGTGCATTATTTCAATATATCTATTATATGTGACCGTGCACCTCAAAACGAACATAAAGTCGCACACACTGATTTTGCGTGAGGACTGAACATAAGTGAAATGGGTCAACCTAGCCGATCTTGACTTTTTCATATTTTCTGAAAGAGCGGGTCTTCTTTTACATTGTGCTAAAGTTTGGTATCACAAAACGGGCAGGAAAGTGTGTTTTTTAGCAGTTAATCTCGAACATTTTTGGTAGAATAGTGTGATTAGGTTTGTTTTTAGAATCCCTTATTCATTTCTGAAAAACCTTGTCCACACTCTTCACTTTCAACTCTAATAACTTTTGAAAGGATAATGCTACTGCTTTGAAAGTTGGCTTTAATTATGGACAGAATGTGTTAATGAGGCACATTTAATTCCAGTTTAATCTGATAATCCCTTCATTGTTGTTACTCTGGTGGTTTACTTCCTGTTTTTTGTCCCATTCATCGCACAGCCACCACGGTTTGGTAAAAATTAAGCGCTTGAATAGACACTGTACTTCAGAGCCTCTTTTCTCAGTTTATGCTTTTCCTGAGTTTGTGCTTTCTTTCCAATATTTAGATAGGTTAGGAGAGTCCATTTGATTTGAGTTATACATCATTTTAAAGCTTAAAGTCTGCTCTTTCAGAATATGGTCTTAACTAAAAATTCATGTCTGGCGACTTTTTGTTTGTTTTGAGGTGCACGGTCACATATACTAAAGACACAAACCCATTCATATTTTGAGGTTATGTGATAAACAAAGTGCTACCCACCTAGAGGTGAGAGATCCCAGTGGTAGATGAACTTTGACCCCACTATGCCGATGACATCATCGTTCAGCCAGGTCCAGTATTGCACTTCGTCTTTCATGTGGCAGCGATAGAGCTGCTTCTCTGCCACAATGTTGAATATCTGGAAATGTCTGCCAGCTGTGCATGTGCGTGTGGGGAAAGCAAATGACAACAAAAATGGTTCATTATTGCGGGTTGAAACTCAATTATAGGAAACACCAGTTTACTATAACTTGAAATAAGCATATTTATGCATGCTGTAATAATAATGATTGCACCTGTCTATCAAAATAATATAGCAATCTTGTAGTCGTATAACTCAAAATGAAGTACAGTACTGTGGATATATTTCCAGGATACACAGGTGAAATACACTTCCTTTTCACTTACATGAAGGAATGAGTAAAACAGGCAAACAGCTTCCATATTTCATTCAAAGGTCACTAGCTGTTCCCGGGGTGCGGGAGTCTCTGAGAATCGGAAATTCTTTTTAACATTCCATTACTGTCTATTGAAATGCATTTAGAGTACCACCCCATCCGACCGGCAACTGCAGGCTTGCACAGAATTGATGATGAAAACCTCCCGGTCATTAGAATGCTACCTGTCACTATAGATTGAAGCAAAATGCTGCTAACGAAATTGGATTGGACTAAGCAAGGCCGATCACTAAGGATGAAACTTACTCCATGTGTAGGTTGTATACTATCCCTCAACCCTTTCTTTCCTCTCCATATCTCTTGTATTGCAAAGTAGACAACGCTTTATTCCTTCCTAATCCCAATCCTCAACCCCTCCAAAAAAAAAAAAAAAAATCACAAATTCTAGTTTCCAATGTCAAATGATCTATATTCTTCATCAAATAATATCCTATGTTTACCCTGAGCATTGGAACTACAGTGTGGCAAAAAAAAACAAACAAAAAAAAAAACTAGAGATTGTAATTTGTCATCACTGACAAATTAAGGTGATCCGATTTTTTTTTTTAAATCAATGATTCGAGGTCTGATCGCAATAGGCAACACCATACAGGTTTCATCTGTGTTTAGAGACATTGGTTGTGTGATGTTTGGATTCTCATTTAGAAAAGGGAGTCAAATCTGTCATCTTTGGTTCCAAATTCTGTATACACTAGATAACGAAGATACAGCAACAAATATATAATTTAGGCATGACCATACAGGTTTCATCTGTGTTTAGGGACATTCGCCGTGTGATATTCGGAATCTCATTTAGAAAAGCGAGTCAGATCTGCCATCTTTGGTACCATATTCCGTATAACGCGTCATAATAAAGAGACAGAATGAAGTATATTTGACCACTGACCTCACTTTGCACAGCCAGGATGGCATCTAAGCAAAATGTGGTTATTTTGTAAAATGATTCTTGTAACATGGTCTTTGCGTGTGCAAAATATGGAAGAGACAGGACATGTATTCACTAAGATACAGAATGAAACATTTATGACCTTTGACCCTAATTTACATACCCAAGATGGTGTCTGATCAAGAAGTTGTTATTTTATGAAATAATGTACGTGACATGAACTAAACATGTGCAAAATTTGAGGGTGATAGACGCTGTTTTTCTTGAGTTATTGCAAAGAAAGTTGCAGACAGAAAAGAAACATCTCAATACATTGAAGATAAGCTTTAAATTCGACTACGTTTTTTAACGTGATCCCTACATCGTATGAAAAAAACGAAGGGTAAAATACAATAGCCCAAAGTCTCAGCTACAACATATTAAGATCTGGGAGAAATTCACCGAAGCATAAGTGAGCTATTGCTCGAAAAAGATTGTCATAGCTTCATTCGCAGAAAAACTGCACTCCCATAGAGATAACACGTCATAATGAAGATACAGAAAGAAGAATATATGACCTTTGACCCCATTTTGCACAGACATGATGGCATCTGAGCAAAAAGTGGTTATTTTGTGAAATGATTCTTGTAACATGGTCTTTGCGTGTGCAAAATATGGGAGAGATAGGACATGTATTCACCAAGATACAGGATAAAACATTTATGACCTTTGACCCTAATTTACGTACCCAAGATGGTGTCCGATCAAGTAATTGTTATTTTATGAAATAATGTACGTGACATGAACAAAACATGTGCAAAATATGGGATTAATAGCCATTGTTGTTGTTCATCTATTGCACAGAAAGTAGTAGAAAGAAAGAAAAATAAAGAAAAAACTATGTTATTTTTATAGAAATTTGAAGGAGAAGCATGAAAAAATCAGAAAAAGATAAAGTTAGGAAAGGAGATTAAGACTAACTAAAGAAAAAAAAAGGAAAAAAAGTGTTCAAAAAAAAAAAAAAACTGGCAGGGGTGAGCATCGAACCAGGGACCTTAGGATTACGAGTCGGATGCGCTATGCAATGACCTATTTCATGCTCCATAGGCCCTGTGTATTAAGCAAAATGACGCTGCATCGAAGCCACATGCAATTTTTCAACCAAGTTTTTCGATGTGATACCAACGTTGTATGAAAAAATGGAGGTCACACTTACGATAGCCCAAAGTCTCAGCTACAACATACTAAAATCTGGGAGAAATTCACCGAAGCATAAGTGAGCTAGTGCTCGAAAAAGAGAGTCATGTCAATTTTCACTGCCAGAAAAACTGCTCTCCCATAGAGATAACACGTAAACTGGTGAAATTTTACAAGGATACTTTCAATCCATTTTTACGAGGTGATGACGTTATCCAATCAAAATGTTGTTATCACATTGATGAAAGAACATTTCATAAGCTACAACATACTGAAATCTGGGTGAAAATTGGCGAAATTTAAGTGAGATACGCTCGAGTGAATTTGAAATATGATGACGTCATTTGGTAAATTTACTTTGTTTACTTTATTAAGAAATTTGATATCTTTTAATCATTTTTTCAGTATCGCCAACCCATGAAATGACATGTACAACTCATCAGCTTTTAGAATATGTCAAGAAAATGGGGGGTCATCGTCCATCCTGACGAGTAAAATCCGATTTAAAATTGGCGGTTTTTTGGCATAGTTGCACAGTGTATCCCCATTGACGCACGCGCGGAATTTTGAATTTGACGGGCCCGTATGATGTCATATTGAGTCGGATCGACTTGAAACTTGATAGAAATATTCCTTGACATTGTGGACATCCGATCCGTGTGAAAAAACTGAAAATTTCTATTGCATATGAGCTGTGCGTGCGTATATGTGCGCGCGCGTACGCGTCCGTCCGATTTTTTCAATTTTTAAAAAAATGCTCTAAATGGTCTGAAACGTGTGCAAAATAAATTTGAGCTCGATTTGAGCATACAAATATTTCAACGCGCGCGTACGCGCTCGTACCAAGAGAAAATGTGAATTTTGAGAATATGAGTAGAATGCGCATAACTTGAAATATATGTGACGTAAATTTCATTGAAAAACTTCATTCCATTAATGAGATATGATTGAGAATGTGCTTTCATATAATGACGTCATAGTGACGTCACGGTCGACTGATCACTTTGATTTTAGTTCGATTGCCGTCTTTGGGACACGATACATACATGGTATAAGTTTGAACTTGATAGGCATAGTACTTTCTGAGCTAACCTCTGCACAACTTTTGGGGAGAAATAAAGAAAGAAGAAGAAGAAGAAGAAGAAGAAGAAGAAAGAATCCGTACAGATACAATAGGTGATCCGAGAGGATACTCGGATCACCTAATGAAAAAGTTTGTCCAGCAAGAAGAGAAGCAAATCGTTGCTACAAACAAAATCTCTTGTCAAAATTCAATTTAAAATACAGATTGAGTGAAAAGAAAACAAGTCAGAATGCATTCAAAACACGGTTTAACATGGAGAAAAAAAGGAGAGACGATGTGACCTAGAAACTCCACTGGCCTCCTGTGGGAGATACATGTACAGCAGTCTAATCTGACTGGCTGGCTAGCTATCCAGAGCAGAAAATAGGTCAGTCACGAAAATGGTTGGCATACATGAAAGATTAGAAAAGGTATGGAAAGATATAAATGTATGGAGGAAGAGAGAGAGTTAGACCAAATGCTAGATACACAAAATATGGAATATGCAAAGAAGAGATGGAAGAGGCGAAAATGAAGAAATTGGAGGAAAAAGATGTCAAAAGAAGAAAGACCGATGGTATAGAGGAGAACAGTAATGAACAAAATTGCAGAAGAAGAAACTGCATAAAAGAGGAGGATAGGGCAAGAGATAACATGAATCTGGAATAGGGTTAGAGGGGAAAAATAGGGAGACCAGAGGAAATGGATAACAAAACAAGAGACTATATGAAGAAATGGGGAAAAGAAATTATATCTAAAGCATAGACAAACATGTGAAAAAAATAGCCAAGGAGATTTACAAGATGATGAAGAATAAGAAACACACGGAAAAAAACAGAAGATAGAGAATTTGAAATGATAATGACGATAGTGACAACAATGATACTATTACTGTAAAAGTAGATATTTTCGTGTGACTAATTTTTCGCGCTTGGCCGGGTCGGAAGAGTTTTGCGTGTTTTTAATTCCGTAGAATCAAGACATCACGCACAGGCACATATGGCAAGCAAAAATATTCACGTGCTTTTATTTTCGCGCTAGTTTCTGGTTGCGCGAAATGCGCGAAAATTTGAACAGCGCGAAAATTTCCACTTTTACAGTACTAGAAATAATGAAATTATAATCATATTACGTCAAATCAGAACAAGTAGTTCAGGGAGCAGCAAGAGAAAGAGAAGATGAAGGGGAAAAAAAAAGAAACTAGAGATTGTAATTTGTCATTACTGACAAATTAAGGTGATCCGATTTTTTTTTTCATCAATGATTCGAGTCCTGATCGCAATAGGCATGACCATACAGGTTTCGTCTGTTGTTAAAAACGTTGGCCGTGTGATGTTTGAATTCTCGTTTAGAAAAGGGAGTCATATCTGCCATCTTTGGTACCAAATTCCGTATACACCAGACAACGAAGATACAACAACAAATACATATGACCTTTGACCCACCTTTACACTCCCAAGATGGCATCTGAGGAAAAAGTGGTTATTTTGTGAAATGATTCTTACGACATCGTCTATACGTGTGCAAAATATGGGAAAGATAGGACAGGTATTCGCCAAGATACAGGATGAAACATTTATGACCTTTGACCCTAATTTACATACCCAAGATGTTGTCCAATCAAGTAGTTGTTATTTTATGAAATAATGTACGTGACATGAACTAAACATGTGCAGAATATGGGGGTGATAGGGCGTGTTTTTCTTGAGTTATTGCAAAGAAAGTTGCAGAAAGAAAGAAATATCTCAATACATAGAAGATAAGCTTTAATTTCAACCAAGTTTTTTATCGTGATCCCGACATCGTATGAATGACAAAATCAAATTTAACGATAGCGCAAAGTCTCAGCTACAACATATTAAAATCTGGGAGAAATTCACCGAAGGGTAAGTGAGCTAGTGCTCGATAAAGACAATCATGTCAATTTTCACATTTAAAAAATTCCCTCCCATAGAGATAACGCGTCATAACGAAGATACAAAAAGAAGTACATATGACCTTTGACCTCAATTTGCACAGACAAGATGGCATCTGAGTAAAAAGTGATTTATTTGTGAAATGATCCTTGTAACATGGTCTTTGCGTTTGCAAAATATGGGAAAGATAAGACATGTATTCACTAAGATACAGGATGAAACACTTATGACCTTTGACCCTAATTTACATACCCAAGATGGTGTCCGATCAAGTAGTTGTTATTTTATGAAATAATGTACGTGACATGAACTAAACATGTGCTAAATATAGAAGTGATAGGGCGTGTTTTTCTTGAGTTAATGCAAAGAAAGTTGCAGAAAGAAAGAAATATCTCAATACATCGAAGATAAGCCTGAATTTCAACCAAAATTTTTGACGTGATCCCGACATCGTATGAAAAAACGAAGGGCACACTTACGGTAGCGTAAAGTCTCAGCTACGATATATCTCAATCTGGGAGAAATTTACCGAAGGGTAAGTGAGCTAGTGCTCGATAAAGATAGTCATGTCAATTTTCATTTCCAGAAAAACTGCACTCACATAGAGATAACACGTAAACTGGTCAAATTTGACAAGGTTACTTTCAATCCATTTTTACGAGGTGATACCGTTATCCAATCAAAATTTTGTAACTTTATGTTTGAAAGAACATTAAATAAGCTACAACATACTGAAATCTGGGTGAAAATTGACAAAGGACTAGTGAGATACACTCGAATGAACTTGAAATTTGATGACGTTATTTTGAAAATTTACTTTTTTTACTTTATTAAGAAATTTGATATCTTTTAATCAGTTTGTCAGCATTGCCATCCCATGAAATGACATGTAAAACTCATCAGCTTTCAAAATATGTAAAGAAAATGGGGAGTCACCGTCCATCCTGACGAGTAAAATCGGATTTAAAATTGACAGTTTTTTGGCATAGTTGCACTGTGTATCGCCATTGACGCGCGCGCGGAATTTCAACTTTGACGGGCCCGTATGACGTCATATTGAGTCGGATTGACTTGAAACTTGGTATAAATATTCCTTGACATTTCAGACATCCGATCAAAGTGAAAAAACTGGAAATTTCAATTGCATATGAGCTGTGCGTGCGTATATGCGCGCGCGCGTACGCGTCCGTCCGATTTTTTCAATTTTTCAAAAAATGCTCCAAATGGTCTGAAACGTGTGCAAAAAAATTTTGAGCTCGATTGGAGCATACAAATATTTCAACGCGCGCGTACGCGCACGTTTTTAACGATGGGATGAATTTCGAAAACATGAGTAGAATTCCCTTTAATTGAACTTTATGTGACGTAAATTTCATTAAAAAATTCCATTCCAATAATGAGATATGAATGAAAATGTGTTTTCATATAATGACGTCATAGTGACGTCACGGTCGACTGATCACTCTGATTTTAGTTCGATTGCCGTCTTTTGGACACGATACATATATGGTATAAGTTTGACATTCATAGGCAATGCACTTTCTGAGCTAACCTCTACACAACTTTTGGGGAGAAATAAAGAAAAAAAAGAAAGAATCCGTACAGATACAGAAGGTGATCCGAGAGGATACTCGGATCACCTAACAAGCAGGAAAAATCAGAAGAATAAATAGAAGATGAACAATATGAGAGAAGCGTAGTCAAAGTGGCAAAGAAACCACTTTTACTGAGCTGGGCAGCAAACACTTTAGAAACAGTGAGGCCAAGGCTAGTGTCAAGTTCCTCGCTGGGAAGTTCTCCCTCTTCAAATTCTCACAGGACTTTCGATTTTGGCTCTCCTTTCACCAGCCAGCTATTCAAATCTCATTTTTTTTACTAAACTGCAGTTGTTCCCTCTAGTCACCCTGAATACAGGGCTCTGTGTTATTTTCCAGACCCTGGGAATCCAAGCAAAGTATAGGCACGGTAGTACAGTCAAGTCATATTTTCTACTATGTAGCCTATACAATGTCTTCATTTCAAGAAAGACGATTTACTATTATTCTTTTTTGAGTGTTATCTTACACTTAACAACTCCATGTCTCACAGTTTATTTTTTTTCATATCTAAGTACACCGAGAAAAGAAAAAAAAAACTAAATATGGCAAAAAACACAAAAGATGGCAGCTTTGCAACAAAGTAGGCCTATTTGAATTGAACAAGAAGGCCTATTCAGCTGCTAATAATACAAGATTCTTTATAGCAACTGGGCATTAAAAACTAAAAGAAATGAATATGCAGACAATATCTTGATCAAAGCCATAAAAAGTGTTCTAGGCTTAACATTTACTGCAGTAGACTTGATAGACTGAACTTTCAAACAACTGATGGCCGGCCATTGCAAGAATGACTTAGATCCTTGGTTTACCTCAAAGAAAATTTCAGAGCAAGTTTTATGAAGAATCATCAGTCCCCATTCCTATACAAAAAACTGTCCCTTCCTGGGGGGTGTTTCATAATGCTGTTCGTAAAGTTACGAATGACTTACGAGCAACTGGTGATCAGTTCTTGTACTGCATTATAGAAATTCTGATAAGTATAGCACATCATCAGAACTGATCACCAGTCGCTCGTAAGTTGTTCGTAACTTTACGAACAGCTTTATGAAACAGGGCCCTGGATTTAAAAACCAGTGATGTCTTTGGGACACATTCATGAGCACTGTGACTCAGATAAACTAGTTGCATTTGATATGGCATGCAGTGAACTAGCACAGCTACAGTGTATGCTCCCACATACCTGCCCCAATTTCATTTTCCACCTCAATTCCCCTCCTTCTACATGAAGTAATAGCTTTGAACAAGTTCATCTCACAATGAACCTGACTCCATCTGTCCCTATAAATTTTCCAAAGGGAAAACTGGACACATGTAGGCCTACCTAGAAGTTTTTATCCAAAAGTGATTTTTTTTTTCTGCAGCTCCTGAGATGTGTCCATAAAAATTCTACCCTCAAAGCTAACTTGACAGGAGTTATCATCTATGAGACCCACAGTAGGTTTGCCCATCTATAAAAAAAAGAAAAGTTGGGGAATGTTGTACTCTGACAGAGTCTACAAACATCCCATTCCATCTACCCTCCCAGCAGCTGGCAGTCACGGTCGAAGAAGACAGTTTCCTGGCGAGAAGAATGCCAGCATGTGCCAGGAAAATATTTTTAGTGGAAACAGTCGTCGTTCCGAAGCCAATAGATCCCCAAATAAAACTTTGATGATGACAGTTTCTCATAAAAGGTAAGTCAGACACTCAGGGACCATTCAAACTTTATACCTGCAGCATTTGCTCATTTTTCTTCTTTCCCACTGAGACAAACCTGCCCTCATATCATTTTGACACGATACAACAAAGGCGCTCCTTGAAATTTGCTATTTCATTTTCAATTCATTTCAAATTTGTGGCTGAAAATGTGCTACTGTATTTCACAATGAAGTTCTATTGCAATTTTACAATGAAGTTCTATTGCAATTTCACTTGAAGATCTCAAAGAGAATACTCATAATAAAAGTCATGTTCAATTGAAGCAGCAGAAGAAAATAAACAACAACAGCACAATAAACTGCCTGCTGGAATATGAAACGACTATAACTTACCATAAAGATATCTGAATGTCAATAACATGCAATCAACTCGGAGGTCCCAGCAGAAAATTTGCCTCCTTGCCAGTATCTACCCTTCTTACTGATATTTAGGTAAACACACACACACACACACACACACACACACACATCCAGTTTTAGAAACCACATTCCAATTATTTGGTGCTGTACAGATTGTTAATCATAACTTTTAGTATTCATTCAAATTTGAATTATGTTATTAATTTGTATATAAAACAATACAAAGTAATATAATGCTCACATGACTCCAGAATATTTGAAGGAATTTGAAATCAGACAAGCTTCAACAAAACATAGTATACAATTACATGTATACCAATATTGACTTTGTATTTTGATAAATAAATAAGTGAGCGAATACAATTTTATTTTTTGAACTGTGTATGGAAGAGGAATTCACAAGAAAAGCATAGCTTGTAAATTTTGTGAATTACTCTAGGAGATAGTGTTCCATTAGGTCAAGTACCAGGAAGTAAATTTCTTCTCTATTTGAGCCTGTTGGTGTTCAAATACAGTTGTTTGTTTTGGCAGAAGTTCTAATAGTCTCTAAATTGCTACATGTTAAAATTCATCACTTATCCTTGAGTGGCAACACACTTCAGGAGATAAAAGTTTCTACTTCTTTCACAAATCAGCAAAATTTTGAACATTGTCAGACAGCTAATTTGTTTTGTGTGTATTTGATAAATACAACCAATTCCATTAAACTATTTTTTTTTCAAATAAGATAGTCAGTGAAATTCAAAGAGATAAAGTCTTTGCAGCAAAATTTCCCCAGGATTTGGTGGCTTGTAAAGAAATTAAATAGCCTTCATTAGACCAATGGTTTATACTACTGGTGTCTATACAGGAAAGAGTGGAAGCAAGACTTACTGCAATCACCTACTCATACAGTACAGTTACAGAGAAAATGTTGCTCAAGCAAAACATGAATTTTTGTTGGCTGTACGTATACTGCTCTCCTAAAACGCTGTCCATGGGTTGAAACTGAGAAATTTCCCCCAAGGTTTCCTTTAAAAGTTGCCCTTCGAGGTTACCAGTGGTGTGGCTATAGATGACTTTCTAGTTTCAGTATCATTTTTTTTTTAAATAAAACATTGATAATTAAAATTGCTTTTATTTTCTCTTCACTCAAAACTTTCTCTTTGGGGTTTTGTCTCTTGCAAGAGTCTTAATCACATTAGCAGTGCTCTTGCTGGTAAAGGTGTAGAATTGTGTATCACTCTCATTTCTGTAAGTCATAAGCATAACAAATTAAAATGCAATCTTTACTTTCATGACATAATATCATTCTCTAATTTGGTTTTTTCTTATTTGAAACTGTCAATCATCTCTTGCACCAACACTGAGTAGAGTTTCCATCTAAAAGGGATTACTTTCATGGCTGCCTTGCAGCAACATAATACAGGAAAATAACACAACATTAAAAAAAATTCCTTATTAATTCATGGATTAATGGAACATGTCTCATTAAACTTTCAATTGTACAGTGCACACTACATTGGAGGCCACTGGCACTTAGTAGGAGGGGGGGGGGGGGGGCAAGGGAGGGGGGAATGAAATAAATAACAAATGAAGATGTCAGTCTTCCCACATCTTCCCAAAGTGGCTCTTTGGGGGAAACATACACATGGGCGAAAAAACTAGGAAATACAATTGTACATATTATTAAATTGTTGCTACTGTTTACATTCATTCAGAGCCAAGATTGAGAGACTTTTCAACGCTCCAAATGACAAGCCTTTGAGCCTTTGTACAAGACTAAAAGAAACTCCCCTGCTGGCAACACTGACGTGCAACAACATTGTAGATTGATAGGTTCGTCTTGGTCTTTACCTCTCTCCTGAGAAAAGAGGTCCAGGAGACAAAGTATACTCCTGGGAAAAGTGCGCTGGAAAACCCTCCATCAAAAGGAGAAGAAAGAGAAAAAAGAAGCGTACTACAGCAGTCAAAGAACTTTCACTGTGGTGGGATCTGAGTTTGTTTTTGTGAGCTTCTCACATGTTACACTGTATACACATTTCACCCGAAACGCAAGCTTTGCCTTCTGCAATATGACGACGACATCTGGATATTTCTTCATCACAGGCACTTTTACAACTTGCCTCAAACACAGCAAACACCATGTGTGCTTTCTGTTTCTCAATCAAGTTTTGGTTATTAAAGGACAAGTTCACCTTCATAAACATAAGGATTGAAAGAATGCAACAATATTAGTAGAACACATCAGTGAAAGTTTGAGGAAAATTGGACAATCGATGCAAAAGTTATGAATTTTTAAAATTTTTGTGTTGGAACTGCTGGATGAGGAGACTACTACAGCTTGTGAGTCATATGCGTACAACAGTGTAAAGAAAATGTAAAAGAAAATTTAACATATTTTCACTTTTTTCGCATAATAAAAGAGCTCTTGACTTGCCTCTTTCTAAAGGCAGGGGGAATAATATTACCCATAACATTTGTCGGTAACGAGTCAGGGGGATGTGTACTTTTTTCAAAAGATGGCATTTTGTGAAATTCTCTTTATATTTTCCTTATATTGTTGTACGCATGTGACATCTAAGTTATTCATACACTGCAGTAGTCTTCTCATCCAGTGGTTACTGCACAAAAACTTCTACAATTCATAACTTTTGAACGAATTGTCTGATTTTCCTCAAACTTTCAATGATGTGTTCTACTAACATTGGTACATTCTCTCAATCCTTACGTTTATGAAGGTGAACTTGTCCTTTAATGATGATGTGTGGAGATGTTGCCTCTCAAAAGAAAATGCTTTTGATGTCACAAATATCTAAGCCTATATGAGGTTGATGAAAGTACAGTCATAGGGCAAACCACACTCAAGAGCTTTGCACAGTGGTATACACACAGCATAACCAAGCAACTACAGAGGTTTTGAACATCCAGTCAAAATGGGACAATAAAAAAGAACAAACTACTGCTGGTATCATGGCACTGGCATACTTTTAAAGACTAATCATTTGTGACTGGCGACAATGGTTTCAGGCAAAAGTCGGGAATTTTGACAATTCACTTTTTCATTGAATCACATTGCCCATTTCCTAAGCTTTGCATTGATATTTTATAAAACACTTGTATTCTCCGACACCGTAAGTGAGCATATAAAGCAAAATATAACGTACCTTTTAAGTTGTTAGCCTGACAAAATTACGAGAAAACGGGCTTTGAAGATTCGCCTCTTTCTCAAAGACAATGTCCGAGTGGCGATGCAAGGTGATAATCACCTATCCGTATGATGGTGCCAATCAAGATTAAGCTCCGCCTCTAGCAAACCACAGCGCCTTCTGATTGGTTCACTGAGAGAGTCAAATTTCCCGGGCACCTTCCTTGGAACTCGGCGTTTGGAGCCGACATACACAATGCGTTTCGCTCGGGTTTGTTCACCAGTACGTCTTTCAAGATGGCGGATAAGATAATCGCATGCACTGAAGCCTAATGGTGAGCGTGTGTATGGTGCACGCATTACCCAATGGCATTTTCACACACCATGCCCGTGTGTAAATGTCACTGAGCGGGTGGCAAATCCGCATCTGCATCTTTACAAATTGCGTTTTAATTGAGGTTGATTTGTCTTTAAATCATTAGGGACGTTTCGAAGGCAGAAAAAATAGCTAGAGCTGGCAAGGGTCTGGCTTCCTGTTTTGTTTTGTTTTGTTTTGAAGCCATGAATGTGTTGCATTGTGCAGTGGTGTATATTATAAAAAAACACACAAACACGATTAGGTAGTTTTCTGGTGCAATCTTGACATGCAGTATTTGAATATTGGTCATTTGTGATCGCTCCTTTCCTCTCATCTAATGTCATTTGAGTCAACCTGCTGTCATAATATTTACTACGAGTTGACAGTTTCGAGAATATCGTAAGTTTTCTTTTCACACAATTATGTCATATCGCAGCAATTGACGGATGAGTTTGGGATCGCATGTTGCACATTTTGTGTGGTGATTTGCGACTCTGATGTGATCAAACCATGTTCCCCATGAATCTGTTTTTATGTTGAAAGTCAGCGCTGCCGTTCACTTTCTGTTTTACTTCCGTTGTCGAACATTGCAGTAGTGAAGCGCGGATAGAAAGCCAAACTAACAGCATACACTACAGAGCGAGCATATCCATTGTAGCAAGAGCAATGGAGTATAATGTATGCACACATGGACAAAACATTCCCGAAACGCTCAAGACGTGTCTCCGAAAGCCGAACTATGTAAATGCGTGCGACGCACCAACCAATCGCATGCGAGACCCTGCGCCGTAGCAACACTAGGCATATTGGCACGGCGTTCGAAAGAAGCTCGAAACTGACGAGTGCGATCCAACATAGGGTGTTTAAAATTCCATTTTCGATAGGAAAAACTTAGTCTTATGATATGAAATTTAGTGTAGATGTAGAAAACATATCAAAGATTTGATTTCTGCAAAAGACCAAAATCGACAAAAATAATGGTCAAAATCTTTGTACCCCGCCTAGGAGAGAATTTGCTCTTGTGACTTTTGCCTGAAACCCTTGTCGCTGGTCACATTTTGTTCACACCCATTTTTTATACCCACAATTTGCAACAACTTTCAAAACTTTCACTTCTGATCTCTGTAATCCATCTGCCTACTTCGCTCAAGTATGTTTAGAGACACTTGCACAGAACATGATGTCACTGTGATATGAAGTGAGAATAGACCAAGCACCGCATCTGATGCCATTTTCACACAGGTTCAAAAACGTCAATAAACTGCAATGCTGAATTACAATTACGATTCGAATCATCTTCCTTACGTACAATCAAGGAAGGCTTCACGGATTCTGCGATTTTGAATTTCAGAGCAAGGAGAGGAGGTGTGGCTTCTTTCTGAGTTCCCATTGATCACTCTTGGGTAGTACAATTTTGTAAGTAGCACTCGCCTTGACAACAGTGCGAGCATTTGGGGAGCATCTTTTCTGTGGAAGTGGTTGAAACGTCACCAAAAGCTCTGTCCCCAAAACACAATTTGGAGGTCAATCCACACACGAGACTGTTTCACTTTGTAACTTTTCTGGAAAATTGTGATTGGAAAACACCAATGGACTGATATTTGAGTCATGACTGGAATTACAATTCAAGTCACACTCTGCAATTCCAGTTTGCATACACATGACCACAATTTATACGATATTTGAATCACAATTCCAGTGATACATCATTAGAAATAGAATTGTTATTCAAATGACACACTCTCTGTACACGTCAAAACAATCTTAATGCCATATTCCTGTCGAATCCTGTGTCACTTACACATTACAGGATGGCAAGTAGCCAACATCTAGAGAATAATCTAGGAGAACATATCTTATCCCATTCCCTCTTCCAGATGGAGACTGCTTGAGATATGATAAAACCTGCCACCCTACACCACCAATTGCAACAAGCATTCTTCACTTGCACAATGTAAGGAGGGGGAAATACATTAGATGAGATTTCAGACCTGGTAGAGAACTTGTTTGTAAATGTGTTTAGAAAGACACCTAACGCTAATACGCCTACTTTTGGAAGTTTGAAAGCAAAACTGAATCATATTTCCACTATAAAAGGTTTGCTCCATTCTGAGTTTGTATCAGTGATGTGAATGGTTGGACTCAACATAACACAACTGATGAAGTAAAGCTTGTCATGATCCTATATTCACCTCACCGATTCAGCATGCATACCTGTAAATCTCTGGGAACGCATCAAGAGATGTTTATTTGATCAAAAAATGCTGTCTACCACTTACAGTTGACAAGTAGTCTCACCGATGTGTCTAAATACAGACACATAGAACAAACCTGTCACACAAACATAATCATAATAAGGATTATTTTGCAAGTCTGAAACCCCTGTCTTTCTTTATTTCTTTCTTCATTCTTTTTCTTGTTTTGCTATTTCACCCACAAACCACTCGAGCTCTAAGTAATGCCCACTCTTGAGGGAGACTGGTAAAATTCACCTCCTCAAGACACCAGCATGTAAACAGCAATCTACTCCAATCTATCTTATTATGTTTGCTTGGCCTAGCCAGGGCAGGAACTCTGCAGATGGAATCAACACATACAGGGGGAAAAAATACAGAAGAAGATGCAATGAAGAAGCACTGAAGAAAATGCTGAAGGGGGTGGGAAGGGGGTGTATCCAGTAGATCTGTTCGCACCATCATCTCAGAGGCAGAAGGTAAATCAATGACAACACCATGGAAGATATCTACTGTCGTGCAGCTCGAAAAAATTTTCCTCCGTACCACATCATCGAGATCCTCTTGAAGGGACCAGATATAATAAGACTGTCGGTGACAGCAGACTATCAAAAGAAAATTGTAAGCCCCTACCTGTTATCTGTTACTTCTGAAACCTCCCTGTACTATTTAGAACTTGCATTACAGCAGCAGCATGCAAGATGTTGTTGAGGAGAAGAATGTTAAGAACATGACCTTTGCGAGGAATTTGCTAAGTACTTAATACGTGTTTGTAATCAAACCAAAGAAGTATGAAAAAAATGATGTCCTCTTACAAATAACTGGTAAAAATTAATGAGTAATGTTTAGTTTGGCCAAAGTGTGCCCATGTTCACATCTGGTCACACATATTTACCAGATTCACCCATTTCCTGACTATCAAATTTCTTAAAGCTGTATTCCTTCTTCTCTGGATGACTATGGGGAAGTGTGAACAGACCCAATGTGCATGGCTCCTTCGTTCCTAGTGCCCTTGAGTCTAATCTCAAGTGCCTGTTCTATCTGCCTATTCACATAATGGACAAACCAGTACAGGGGGATGCTACTGCCCACAGAAGACAGCGATCGCTTAGAATTAAAGGCAGACTCCATGTCAATTGCGGGATTACAGTGTTACCACAAACCATAGGTTTTTGCACATTTTAAGTTATTCATCAGAAACTGCTAGGATCGAACAACCAGTATGTGAGTGAAAAACACAGTAAAAAAGATCCTCCTCAGAAGTGGCATTTTTTAATTAACTCCACAGTTTCATTCATTTATTTGTTTTTATTTAGTTTAATGCTCTCTCCCAATCTTGCCAGTTTTATTTTGTTTTTTGGTCATGTGACATCCATATGCTACATTCAAAGACAGCAGCTGGTTGTACATGCTCACTACGAACGAAAAAATAAAAATAAAAAAAAAGATGACAAAGAATTCATGAATATTCCCATTTTCCTTGAACATGCATATCTCCTGCTAAAACATTGGAAAGTTTTCTACAAATGTAAATAGTACATCAAAAATCTCTGGTTTTTCCATTTTAATTTTTTTTTTTCAATGTAAATACCCCTATGGTGTCCCTTGAGATAACTACTTGTGAAGAGTCACATCACATGAAACCATGCATACTAATACTGTATTTTGTGGTTAACACACAAAGGGTGATGTTTATGAATGCATACAGTGTAGTGTCCCATCCAATAACCAAATATGGACACTATTGATAAACTATAATCACAAGTTGTAACTCAACATTGATGAAAATATCAATCTTTTCTTCTCTTCTTTTCCTCTTTTTAAGGTTTTCAATGGGGGAAAATAAAAGAAATTTGAAAAAAAAAAGTCTGAGAGACAGATTCCTTTCAATGTTGTATCAAACAGAATAATCATCAACAGTTCCCTAACTTTCATCATAGTGAACTGATATAAGTCTATAACTGAATGTTGAAATATTTTCTTTGTCATTATTGCTACATTATACAGTTGTAACACTATTCCTGTCAACATATTATCATGACTTCCAACAAAGTATACTGAAACATTTACTCCAAATCCAAACTGCTTTTAAGACAGCAACGCATCAACTGTATCCCATTGTGTAAATGCCATCCAAGCTTTCATTATCCAACAGATCAACAAGAGGGCTGCTTCACCAATGCACACTGCATAACATGTGCCCTGCTTGCCAATCAATGTAGAGAATGCAGGCTTGTGTTTGATCAGCTGAGCCATCCAGCAAATTACTTCCACCACTCTCATAAAGCTTGCCACTTTATTTTTTTTTTCAAGCTGGAGTGTTGTCCTAGTCATCCAGAGACTCCAACTCTCCCGTTTTCGATGGGAGATCTCCCGCCGAAAGCCCATTTTTGCAAAATCTCCCGTTCTCCCGCTTGAGATTTAATTTCTCCCGCCCTGGCTCTGTGTCTCCTGCTTGAAATGATTTCTTACTTAATGTCATTGTATGTTGAAAAATAAGCCTTAGATAACACGAGAGAGCATCTAGAACCCCAGAGCTTCCAGGGTCCTTAGGCGGGCCCTGGACCCCGGCCGCAAAGAACTTCGCGCTTCGCACACATCAAATTGGAGTCTCCCGTTTGCTAGGGGTCTCAGGCGGGAGAATCTCCCGATCAGAAGGTGCTTGGGGTTGGAGTCTCTGGTCATCCATGGATTGAAGTAAACTTGATATCATGTACTGATCAGTCATTCAGTTTTGAGGAATGTGTACATGTATGTATGTGTGGGGTTTTTTTTGGGGGGGGGATGTGTGTGTGTGGGGGGGTGAGAGTTCCCTATGCCCCCCTTAACACTTCATCATAAGATGTGGACATACCAGTACTGTTTCGTCATGTGTGTGAGTGAGCACACAGTTCCATAATTGCGGTTGTTGAGCATGAGTGCATGCTCCTGTTGTTGGTATTGTTGTTTGCAACTTCAAATTTAACTTTATATTATGAGTAACATTACATTGTAAATGTTGTGAGACTCTCCTTGTAGACATGAAAACATATCGTAAACACAGAAGACAAATCCACTGATTATTTTGATTGCTTCCAGAGAGCAAAGCTCTAGCTTGAGAACTGTAGCATGAATACAGTGCAAGGAATAATAAATTAACACTTGGTACTTAAAGGGAAGGTAAACCCAAAGAGCAATGTGGATTGAGTGAAAGCAGCAACATTAGTAGAACACATCAGTGAAAGTTTGAGGAAAATCGGACGATCGATTCAAAAGTTATGAATTTTTAAAGTTTTGGTGTTGGAACATCTGGGTGAGGAGACTACCAGAGGATATGACGTATGAGTGGACAACAATACAAAGAAAATATAAAGGAAATTCAACAAAAATTCACTTTTCTAGAATTATGAAAGAGCAATGGACCAACCACTTTCAGAAAGCAGGGGGAATAATTGCTACCCTTAACATATGTCAATATCAAGTTGATGGAATTTGTAATTTTCATGAAAAATAGATTTTTGTAGTATTTTCTTTATATTTTCTTGGTATTGTTGTCCACTCATACGTCATAACCTCTAGTAGTCTCCTCATCCAGCGGTTCCAACACCAAAACTTTAAAAATTCATAATTTTTGCATCGATTGTCCGATTTTCTTCAAACTTTCACTGATGTGTTCTACTAATGTTGCTGCTTTCACTCAATCCACATTGCTCTTGGGGTTTATCTTCCCTTTAAGTCTCTTTGAACAAGAAATATAAAGCCGAACAGTCCTGAATAAAAAAAGAACAGATATCAAGAGGGAATTCTTCCAACTTCTATGGTTACCTTGCAGCCATTTGATGGTTGTTCTACGCCACAAATGGACTGATAATCACTATTCAAATCATAATTATAATTTCATTAAGACACCTCCTCCCTCCCCCAATGAATAAAGTAAGCCCTTTACACAATGTATGCACTAATATTTGAATTAACTCTGTGAGTACCACCTGCACCTCTACAGCATATGATAGAGTGGTACTTTAAATCAGTGGTTTGGGGAGGGTTAAATGGACTGTACAGTACTGGTTGAGGTGAGATTCAGCTTGTAACATTTTGTGAGATATTTGGAAACCACTCTATGAAATGTTAAAAAGCATACAATTCTAAGGGGAATCAAAAGTTTGTTTGATGAAAATCAATTTTTAAATGACTGAGATATCCAAAAACAAGGGAAAACAAAGAGATCCTAATAAAATCCGTGGCCCGTCAATTTATTAGGATCACCTCTTTGGATATCTCTGCCATTTCAAGACCAAGTTTCATCAAATAAAGGTTGAATCCATCTTGGAATTACAAGCTCTTTCATATTTCATACGAGGTTTCTCATTATCTCACCAAAAAATGTTAGAAACATGAAGATTAGTCTCAACCAAAACTATACATTCCCTTTAACAGCTTTCATCTCACACCATCTCCAGTTGTTGGTATTGTCTTTCCCAATTCTGTCAATCCTATTGCCACACTATACTGGGTGTATGAAATTAATCTGCAATCCTGAAGGCATTTACAGCAAAATTTCCGCGACAAATTCCTATGCAGGAAGAATGTAAAGAAGGCAAATTTTTGATAATGGCCTTTAATATCATCTCCCACCCACTCAATTACTGCACACACAACAGATCCTCAGCGGCATACAGTGCTGGATCAAAGTGTGGGGTCGGTTCCACAATCAGGGATCAGTTCCATAGTCACCATATTCATACCCATATGACAGTACCGCTACATGCACAGATGAGTGTGGGTCGGAAGATGGGGGAACCACCAGTGAAAAGCGGGCTCATTCTGTCTTTTTCTGATACATTGCTCCACACTAATGCCCTGGACTTTGCAAGAGTACAGAAGAAGCCATCAGACTAATAGGACATGTGCCTGTAGCATAAAACGTTTGCGGCTGGGGTTGGGGGGGGGGGTAGAATCTTTGATGTGTGAGTAATGAGTACATTTTCACAAAACCTGTCGTAAAATTGCTTAATCAAAATTCCATCTTCTTTGAATGAGAAATTTACTCATTGTCAGGGTGTACTCCCAGTCATGACAATTTATGCATATGGCATACTATTTTCCTTTTTAATTAAGAGGTATGATTTATTATTTGTAGAGAGAAATAGCACAGATACAAATGGGATTTACTGTGCGGATATTGGAAACACTGTACGTTCTTTCTCTATGTCATTCCATGCACAATACATAATGCGGGACGTAAAACCCAAAATTTTCATGAGCATGAAACTTTCGGTATTTCGCGAGGAGCCACGAGTCACATTAGTAAAATGCATGCGAAAAGTTTTGTCAACGCCATCCAGTACATGGAGCATGCTTATAATTTTTCTGATGGTTGGCAATCAGCAAAACTTTCATGCAGTGGGAAAGGCTCAAATTCACAAAAGTTTTATGCCACAAATGTTTCTGGTTTGACAACAAACACTCCGTGGTCTAATGTGGGTTGCTACTTGCCTTGAATGCCCATGAAGTTGTTTGATAATACTCACAGATGGAATACTAATCTTCGCTCTGCTACAAAAGACGATCTTCACATTTTGTGCATGGCTACAAAATCGCATAAATTGGCTGTGGGAGAGGAATTATCAAGTACATCGACAGACCTCCACTCATACCGCTTAAAGCAGTTACTTCCAACCACACCTGCTCCCAGTCCAGCCTTTTCACCATTGGAATGAATCTACCAGATCTTAAAATGGGCCAGAACAGTGGATATGGTACAGACCACGAATGTAAACATATCGAAATGCTGCTAGACCAAATTGTAGATCTTCAGTAGGAGGGAGTACATTGAGTTTTGTAGCCTTCTGCTGTTAAATAATACTGAAAAGTTGCCATGAGGTGGAGCGAAACTTGCAATAACAGCATTCCACACCATCTGTAAATCATTTTCACATATTATTCACACTATCATTGATGATAGGCAGAATAATTAGTTCCGCACTACAAGTTACATTCACACAGTGTTATAATTCATTATCGATGGTAGGAATAGTAGTTGCATGTTGTACCTATGATTAAATTTGATGATAAATCTGGAAGTAACAGGCAAGCAAACGCCTGGCGACCAAGACTACACACCCCATGGCCAAGAGCAAAGGGTTGCCACGCACTTTTGAGAGACAAACTACCGCGAGGAGAGATTGGGTTGCGCTTCAATCACGGGACGCGGCCACTGGCAAATATCACCATGGGATGACGCCCCTTCAGTGATGGGAGAAAGTGGATTGCGGATTGCTTAGTCGTCCACAAATCATGTTTATGCTCCGAGCTAAAATCCTTCCATGCAGGATATTAAGAAGGCTGATCTCGGAGCTTTTGTGTACAGGCAAGGAATTTCTAAAGCAGACGTTTAATGTCAAAGCAAGTGTCTGATATCTAAAATTCACATTTAATTTGAAAAAAAAAAAAAGTATTTTTAAGGAGTCATATTCTGGTTTGCATGTGTACATGCTTTCATTCAGTAGAATATGTCTATTTTTCCATTTTCAAGGCAAATTGTATTATAGGATGTTTATGTTTTTGGTGCATTCTGCCTAAGCTCTATGCTACTGTGTACGTGGATCATTAAAGGTGTACATTTGTATTTAGATTGTATTGAATTTTCCATTCATTTACCATGTGCTACAGGAAAAACAACAAATAAAACAAAATATGCTTTGTACATTACCTTAAATGACTTGACATTGACAAGAGAGGATATTACGCGGTTTCATGTGACTTGCCAACAGTCGTTAAAACCTCCATACATCCTTCTTTTCTTATCTTTAAATTGCCAACTGTCCAGCAGACAAGCCAGCTGTTTGTTTGCCACCGTGAGGAAGCCACAATTACCGTGCACCCGTCAAATTGATTTGTGCGTCATTTTTTCGCCCACGCCCATCACAAAAGCCAGCAGCTGTGGACGTAAACATGTTCCACTGATTAGAAGAAAAGAAAAAAAAAGAAGGGAACAAGGAGAACGAAGAAAATGCCATTGGTCATCTCTCCATGATGACGGCGAGAAGTGAAGTAACTGGCTGGGAATGAGTTTCATCTCGCTGTTTGATTGTGGAGGCCTCTGTCTACTGATGATGTCGTCTCAACCACTCCAACAAACTTGCAAACTGACCATCTGGATTGTCCTTTGATGTTCGATCAAAACACTTGCCCGATAAGCCCCTGCCAAAGAGTGCTCTAACCAACTCGTGAAGCATGCTTATCACAAGAGCAACTTGCTATATTTGTCGTTACTATGGTAGCAGCCAGGCAACAGCCAATAAGCTCTGAGCATCTAAAGTGTTGCCATGGTAATATCATTAAATATTCAATTTTGGTGAATACAAAACTTTTTATGTGCTGATAAATCACTTCTGTGGGTCCTTTTAACCCATTGCGAGTATACTGAGTACTTGTATGACGAGTATACTCGGGCAGGGGTCTATGGGAAATGTGTGTTACATATCATAGCAAAATCAGTCCTTCCTCAACGGGTTAAGAGTTGTATAGTATCCCCAAATTACAGTGTATTTTTGAGATGAATGATTTCCAGGATGGAAAAAAAAATCAATATAGAAACTACGTTGTAAAGAACAGGGAGAAAAAATGTCCCTAATCATGATATATATCTGTTTACAAAATCAGTATAATATCTAGAATTTATTCCAGACAGGTGCACATACTGCTGCAGCAAGATGATGGCATCCTCCCCCCCCCCCCCCCCCATCATCTCCTTTCTCATTTGTATTCATGGAGTACACATTGTACAATGTAGATGGTTAACAACACAGATTTCCAACTGACTGGGGACCGTAAGGAGACATAGCTCCAGGGAATCCAACAGCATACATCACATCTTGTCACATCTTGTAGAGAAATCTGCTCTTCTTCTTCTGCTTCCTCCTTCTCCTCCTTTTCCTCCTCATCTCACACAATCACATACAGGCATGATTTATGCAATTGTGGCACAAGTGTGCCAGGCCAATAGTTAAAAAATGACTATCAAGGGAGACTTTTATCACCCTATCCAAACATGCACTTGGACAGACAGACAGACAGACAGACACACACACACACACACACACACACACACACACACACACACACACATAAATATGTGACCCGCTACAACAAAAGGATCCGAACGTCGGGGAAGGACAGTTTTCTGAAAATGGCATGACATTATTCCCTTACTCTTCCACTTTAATTTCATATATAACATAATCCATAAAAGTACTCGGTTGCGGAGATATTGATGATTTTGTAAGCGCATGTCAAGTGGTTTCATGAGGAAATCAGAGTTTTGTGAAAAACGCCTTCAGAGTTATCCTTCCGACGCTATCATGATCACAGGGAGGCCAGACAGTTTTCACCGCTTGACAATAGAAGGCACGCTCTTAACAACCACTGCGATATTCATTCAAGCTTAGCACCAGAGACCTACGCACGACCAATCACTAATCAGGATGCCGCGCACTGACCAATATGATCACTCCCTCGTTGCTAGGGGCGGAGTCTAGCTGCGGCGCTAAATCCAAATCTTCAGACACATTTCTGTTACGTTGAAAGTCGGAAAATCATGGCCAAGAAAAATGCTGATTTCTTGCCTTTCCTTTAATCATTTAGCCTCGAAATTTCGGCAGATGATAGACAAAACATTAGACTACAAATTTATGTCAGAAACAGAAATCCGATTGTTCTAACCAGTTTTGATGATGTGACTTCAAACTCGATTTTCTCGGCTCAGCCATCAGCGACTTTAGGATCCTTTTGTTGTAGCGGGTCACATATGTTGTACGGTACAACAACAAAAATATCTATACTGTAAAATGAGAAACATTCATGGCATGAAACTATTGTGGATTGGAGCCAATGGTTCTTTCAGCAGTGTGAAACTTTTGCAAATCACTACTTATACTGGGTACTCAATGCATTGTGTAGACAAACACTTTTGCATACATTTTCATTTGCATGAATCTTGGCTCCTCACGTAATTTGCAAAAGTTTCATGCATGCACAAATTTCTGGTTTTACATTAATATACATACTGACAAAAAAAACAACAACCAGACAAACACACACAATGCATGCATACACACATATTTTGTACACCAACATACCATATACCTACACACACACACACACACAAACACAGAAGATGGCACGTAGATGGTCTGATTGTTAATTATGCCAATCAGGTCTCAAATGCAGGAGATCCAATTTGGGGGGACAAAGGGGTACCTGCATCATGCAGCAGCACATAAATATTCACACTCTCAGTAGCTGTGTTTTTAATACTCCACTATGTTTTTCCTTGCCTCATTGACTACCACATGCATGGTACACAGAGTATCCAATAATACACTGTATTTAATACAATGTATTACTGGATAATCTGTGTACCATGCACGTGGTAGTCGATGAGGCAATAATTAACACAAAAGGGAGAATCGCATTAAATATTGCATCATATCGACAGCCCCACGAGGAGTTATGATTTAAAAGACAGTGCCCAGTGATCCTGACCCAAAGTTCCATCATACTATACTGTATACTCTTAAAAGGTAATGCTAAATCATGAAAATGTGCACCTACAACAAATTAAGCTTGATTGTCCATAAACTGTACCAACACAGTCCATTTTATGAAATATGAGTCATGAATCAAATGCTTCCTCCGCTCTTGTCAAAACGTTAGTCTTGGTCTGATCTTCTTGACATTTACTTTACACACACATACCGTATACTCACTGAACGATTTATATTTCTCATATCTCACTGTGTCTACCCTGCATTGTTCTAAAAACATTCTTACTTGTTGCTGTTGTTGTTGTTGTTGTTTTGTGTGTGTGTGTCTCAAGAAACCAGAATACACAAGTTCACATTTATTTGCTTTAATAACTGTATACCTCCAGATATCACACACTACATATAAATTCAGCAAATGCATTAAAAAGGAAGAAGCTGCAAAAACTGCATAGGCCTATAACTGGCCACATTCCACTGCTATGGTGATATACAGTTTTGTAAACTGCAATGCGCGCATTCATGTTCTCCGCAAGTATGACAAATTTAAGCTGGATGCCATCAAAACAAGTTGTGAAGTCTCTTTAAAACAAAGACAATTTAGAATGATTAAGACTCAAAGAGAGCATCTGCTGAATGTACATGTACAATGTGACTCTGGTGATCAGAATGAAAGAGACCTGCAGAGATATATAAAAACAGAAAGAGGGAGAAGTATTTGAGACAATCTGCTTGTTTTGCTGCTGAAAAAAAAAAAAGAGTGTGGGGATGGTGCAATAGGGGAAAATGATAACTTGCATTACTACGGACCAGAATATAGCAGCTAAAAATAGAAGGATAAAACAAAAATAACATATTCAAAAGACTTATAAGCCTGCAGCACCAGGCTTTATGTGATCACTAATATCCTGACAATCTAAATGCGGTTGGCTTTTACCCCTGTTTTTGCTCTGGACGTGATTGGTAATTGTAATCTATCCAGACTACATGTGTCCGATGAAAAGTGCCCCCTCTCTTCATTTGCATGAAAGGCTTAGAACATTCAGACCCTAAATTTAGCATGTCGGCAAAAATGAAATAAAATAAAAATAGCTCAGGAAAAAAGGACACAGAGTAACCCAAGCAGGCCATTGTTTAATAAACCTCTTCAGTGAACCATTTGTACAGCTTGTACAAATGTTGTATGTTAAAATCATCTGACAACTACAGTATAATCCACAGGACTACAGATACAGTAGATGAACAAGCATGCAAGCAAATATGATTTTGACAGTATTTGTGTCAAATTGCAAACTATGTTAAGTGGTTAAAGAAATGTGAAGAAGGGAGGATATTTAACAGCACAATACCCTATAAATGCACTGAGGCATTAAATCATTCCATTTATTTGCAAATCACACTGCAGTTGGCCTGTATACAGAGTGCAAAGGTAACAATGTAGGCCTACAGTGTATGTTACATCTTTAGCAAGTTACATCGGATATACAAGTAAATTTTCATGAATCAGGACTTTCTGATAATCTCACAAGTGGTTAAGTCTGTGATCTTGGAGAACAATATATTGAAGGGAGAAATGTATGTAGGCCTATGTACATGTATTCATGTTGGGATCAGAGTTGATATTTTTGCATATAAATTTGTGGTAAGTATACAACTTGCAAAATTCACAAAAATAAAAACCCTGCAAAGTATAGGCCCTATGGCATACACAGTATACACTGTATTGTACAAGAACAGTTCAAACCAAAAATGGTGACGGCAGGAGACATGTATACTGGTTAAAAGATGAGATACTTTCTCACTGTTCTAATGCCGAAGATCTTTTAACAAACAAGACAATTTTTCACCCCACATGGTACCAATAATACAATGTAGGTAATTCCCCCCCCCCCTCTCCAAAAAAAAAAAATGCAAAGGTCTAAAACTGAAGACTAGGCATAGGGGGGATGGGGGAAGTCCAGGATATGAGTCAAAGAGGTAATCCACAGCCAGGCTGGTGGTACTAATGATTTCCCCATCTAGGGGCAATTACCTGGCGAAATGAGACCCTTCATGACGCATGGCCATGATGAATGGATTCCAGCACGCACTCTGACTGCACATGATAATCAGAATATCTCCATACAAGATGCTGGATTTGGAGGTCATGGTCAGAGTCCCCAAAACAAGAGACATATATATGTACAAATGTATCCTACAAATGTATTTCTAGGCACTCACAGAGACATGCCAGTTTGATTTTTGTGAGGACTCACCATCTATTATGTTCATGTATTCATAGTGTAGGTGTGCTATTCTTAGATGAACCATCAAAAATAACCCAGACACCATTATACTATGATGCATTAGACTGACAGGTGTAAAATTGCTGTTTCATCATCTATATGGGACAGCTCACTGTTCCAGATTCAATACTTGCTGTTACAATGTAACATAAAGACAGTGGCCAAGGGCAATACCAAAAATAAGTAACAGACCCCCAAAACATGGCAAATGTAATATTCAAAAGTGTCAATATCATCTACTTTGCACACATGATTTAGAATTTGTGGCATTTAAAAAAAAAAGAAGATATTTGATGTCCTATCTTAAGATGAGCATTGAAGTAAAACCAAATTCTGCTCTTATTTTTGTATATCTTTCAGAATAGTTTGTACATATGTACAGCTGTACATATCATTATCAATCAATCATGATTCATATTGTGATAATAATATTGTGCAAATAATTGCTACTTGTTGTTTTATTTCATTTATGGGGGGGGGGGGATCTGACTCATTTTTCGAAGTACCAAAGTGTGGAAAATATAACAAGTGTGTGGTACCATCATTGTAGAACAGGTGCCCCACATCAAAACATACAAAAACTTTTTAACTAGAAAAAAGTACTGATAAAATGTCACATGAATACATACTTCAGACAACATTGCTAGCTGACACAAAACAAAAGGGGCCTTTTTTTAAACGATGATTACTCCTGCAACTGGAAATTCTACGGAAGCTGATGTCACAACTCTGTTCACAGGAACATTGGCCATAACTATTACCATGACGATATCGTCCTTAAAAAAAAGTAAAATGAACAGGCACCCTTAAAAGACTTCCCGCGGCCCATGAGCTGGGTCTATTTTCAGCATGCCCTGCTGTTGCTCACCACATTACCCATTGTCTTGGGGACAAATATAGAACAAACTTCTAAAAAGGGAAAGTTGACGAGAGTGTCACCATTCATGACATCACAGTCAGGGTAAATACCCTCAGATTTGAATGTTCTTTGACACAGCTCGCAGTAAGGTTTTAACTTTTATATTTTGTAAATTGACAAACTGCTCTGTGTCATTTTCTGTTTATACCTCTTGGTACCGCTACTTTTACAGACAAGGGCTGCCATACTTACATTGTGATCTATAAATTCAAGCAGCTTCGTACAACAGCAATGTACCGATGTATGCAGAGAAAAATATACACTGTAGATATTATGCATATTGTACATGTCACAAAGCACACATCTGCATCAGGTTTTAAAGCAAAACATGCATGACACATTGTACATATGTATACATGTATAATATTGTACATTGCGACATAAAAACAAACACACAGGCACAATACTGTACATGGATTTAAATATAAAGTAACGGTACACAGGTATACATGTAGTACCTACAAAACATCCTGTACTACACATGTACTATCAGTATATAAATATTTTCACTCATGTGATGGTGAAATTATTTTTAAGGTTAAGGCAAGTAGACCTACACAAACTTGGACTGGTTTTGTGTTTTAATGGCATGACTGACACAAGGATACTGTAATACCTGGAAGCATCTAACCACATACATTATGCATACATTGTAGATCAATAGCATATAATCACAAGATCTCATCAATGAAGCTGCCTAAAAAGACCAAACTAGGGGTGAAAAGGTATTGAAAGTTGAAGTTGTGTGGATTACACTCAATTTGTTGCCTAGAATAGAATATTGTTGTGTGCCCTGACCCTAGGTGAGAAACAATCACATGAGTGAAGGCACACTCATACTATGAGAAACACTAAAATAAAGCTCATTAAGATTGCGGAGTACCTCAGATATAATCAACTGAGCAGTTGGTTGCATTTAATGAGACAGGTCTGTTTACATGGGTCATTTCCCAGAAGATGAGTAAAATGTGATCTACATGTATAAAACACACAAAGGTTCATCATCCCCTAATCAACCCTGTGGTCACTCTGACAAGATTAATCGTTGACCACTGACGCACAGGAACACCTCGGGGCCACTCATTGATTAAACAATCCCCTAAATGCCAACCTCCCCCACATGACTACATACTGTTAACCCTGTCAGCCCCATAATGTCAGAATACTACTGAAATTATACATGAGCCTGTCACTGTTAGTACTGACAGACGTATTCAACCCCTCAAATCCCTGAATATTTGTGTGGCTTTGACAACATGATAAAGGTCAGTAAATGTTTATTTCATCAGATTAAAGTTCAACACTGCATACAATTATGTAATTTGGGCTGTGATCATAAACTTGGCAAGACCTCTGAGCGCATCGCTGTAAATGTACATGTACAATTGTAGTTGAGGTACAAAAACTATTGAATAACATTATCTCTTGTGAACTGTCCTCGTCAAAAACGCATTTCACAGAGCTCAACAAAATGACATAATTTCCAAGGGGGCATCAAAATTCCAGAGAATATTCAAATACACTGTACATGCTGACAAAATTCATGTATCAAAATATCAGTTTCACTACAATCAATACGCGTAGAACAATTGTATTTATAACCAATGCAGATTAAGTGATGATTAAGTGATAATTAAGTGATCTAATTATTCTTCATATCACTACAAAACCTACATGTATGACTATGCATTTAATGTACATTTTAACCCACATGAGCTGATTCTACGATTTCCCAAAGATACTTGCCTGAGTCACTCGGAACTAGTCTTCAATGGATTCTATATGTACAACAACCTTGGTGTCCTGGTATTCCACTGATCATTGTGCCCCATTATTGTGCCCCACATTATGCCTTCTGTCTGTCTCTGATCACACATCCACATCCCACACTACCAACACCAAGTCCCATGCACAAAACCTTACTCTCTTCTTTTAATAACCAACGATGGAAAAGTAAATCTTTTCCTTCATTTCCTTTTCTTAACTCTGTGATCAAACCTTACAAGAATCTGCAGTGATTACCATCTTGTTCATCTCTTCTTTATTAAATTAGGAAGAGAAAGAACGGAAAGAAACTCTTCCACGGTGAGACGAGGAGGCTGGCTAATCTATCACCAGGTAACCTGTCACATCCTCTTCCATCTCAGAAATCCCCGCGAGACTTTCTCCGCTCCAGCTTTCTCCAGTGCTGCTGCCCCAACTCTTACTGCTCTCCTGCAATATTTTCCTCCAGAACGCCCCCCCCCCACCCCCAAGTCACATGAAAATGACTGCAGTACTGCAGGAAATAAGGCTGATGTAGCATACTGTAGCATGACAAATTACCCTATAACACTTCGCTTCGCCCAGGCCACATACACAGATCCAGATGTGCTCTTGTTGTGTTCTTAAGGTTTTGTCATAAAGCCAAGATTCCAAACGCTATAACAGTATCCCATGGATGCTTTACATTAATGCAATGAAGTTCTGTCAGCACAGATAGAAACAACCCAAACAACAGCCAGACAGATAGATGGGCAGCCTATAATAACTGACACATGGATGGACAGAAGAATACTGTACGAGCTGAAATCTTCGCGTACAGATATTTTCGCGAATTGCTACTTGGAGGACATTTTCGCGTGTTGTTAATTTTGCGGTTGCGAGGGTCTACAATGTAACTGAACTTAGTTATTCACGCGTTGTTATTTTCGCGTGTTGTTATTTTCGCGGTTCAAAGGCGATTCACAAAATTCGCGAAAATAAAACCATCGCGAAAATTTCAGCTCGTACAGAACTACCTTTCCTCACATAGCATCACAATGTGCTTCAAACAGGCAACTTGCCATACATAAACCCCATAAGTCACTTCAATAGCAGGTTTCGGAGCTCATTTCAGCACAAGTTCTGATTTGACAGTTTTGAAAATAAAAATTGATAATTATGTACTACAGATGTACACATACAGTGTACAATACATTGTTTTATATTTCCCATTTCCCAGGTATACCTTGTGAGAGAGAAAGGTGACAGCAGAAAAGACAAAGTGTTCTGTAGATCACACAGCGTAGTTTATGTTTCCAAGAAAGCAGAGGTCTGAGGGGGAATGCACAATAATGTTTCCAAGAAAGCAGAGGTTTGTGCCTTTCTACATGCCCCATTTTCTCGAAAATGGCAATACACAAGGGGCCCATCATAGCCTTGCTTTCATCATTATTCTCTTTGATAGTATGATGTTATTGCCAACGAAGCATGTGATCATTTATCAGAGGGACTGAAGGTAAGATTTCATGAGCCTCTTTTAATCGCTCCAAGTCATATTTTATCATCAGATCAAGTATTGACCTCCTTTACTCAGAATATCTGCAGCAATTCTTCATTATTAAAGCTTGCCCCAGGCTTGCATGACCTGGCAGCAATTACTGAACATACATACCCAAAGCATAAATTCCACCCATTGACATTGCTGTGCTCTATGAAGCAGTACTAGCAGAAATTGTACATTATTAGGAGCGACATCAAAGGTTAGATTATCCATAAATTTTTAAGCATTCCCTGAATGAACTGGTATTATATTGAATACTATAGTGTATATTGATTACATCCTGTTTTCTTTCCAGACGTCTTCTCGTTACAGGATGTTTTGGTGAGTGTCCACAAGGTGGAAAATATTAACTTGTTTTGGCTATCTGGCAGTAATAAGATGTACACTGTATGCAAAATGCACCCACACACACACACACACACACACACACACACACACACACATACATAAAGAGCATTAAAGAGCAAACTGAGAACAGTGTTGTAAAGGAATGACAGACACATCCCTGATTCATGTAGATTACAATTGTACAGTTCTATTGAGATGCCTTCATCTGTTCTCTTGGCAAGCTTTACTACATTTTGGACATCTTCTTCAAATGCTTTAAAAAGGAAAAGTTTAAACTAGACTAAATGACCAAATTCTTGAATAGCGGAGTCTCATGCACAGAGAAGATGAATGGTGGCTTGATCTGCATCAGCGTCAGGATTAAGGCACCATACAAGATTAGCATTTTATACACACAAGAGAACAGAGTACATATGTAAGAATTTTCAATATACAGAACAATGAAAGAAGAGACTGCCTCCTTGTATCTGTTACAGTAGCAATGCACCTCTAGATCCATACCAAATATTGTTTAGCACTTTTTTCTATTCAACCAAAGAGCATGTGTACACACGTACACACACACACACACACACACACACACACACACAAACAAACACATACATTGAGCATGTTTTTTGAAAAGTTATTAACTACTGAATGCTGACTTATCTAAGAAACAAACTTGTTTGCTGAAACATAATGTTACTCTGTATGTCATGATCTAATAAAATAATTTAGCATGGTAAACATGAGTTATCATTTGATAACCGATGCGGACCATTTCCCTAGGTCCCCCACCTAAGAAAGAGAATAAATTTTTAAAATATTTATACAAGCAAACAACAAAATACAACTACACATTTTACCGACTGGGCCAGCTACCTTACAAAAAGTGGAGACATCTCATGAGCAGATTCCTCTAAATCACACTGTAGGAGGAAAACAATTTCCTCAGATTGAAAGCAGACAGCAAGGAGCAGCATAGCCTCCTCTTCCTTCATCTACTCTACCCTCCAACCATCTTCAAACGCACTCATCAAATATTCAGCCCGATTTTCTCCGGGAGTCCCGTAAGCCTGATTACACCGGAGCAAGATGAGCAAAACATCGCTTGAACCGGGGCATCCTCTTTAAAAAGAAAAAAGTAGCAGGGAGATTTGCACTATTGAAGACGGAGCAGCAGTCACTGATAAAGTCTTGACATAGTGTAGCATCAAGCTTCCCAGTAAAATTACATAGGCTGTGAAAGGGACTCTGCAAGTGAACAGTCAAGTGGTTGCCTGCTTTAAAATAAGCGCTTTAAAATAAGCATTCATAAGTACCACATAAAACAAATCATATCACATGATATTGTGATTTTATCCTTTTTTTGATAAATGAAAATTAAAAACAAAGAGACTATGTTGTGCATTGAAGCAGTAGTATTAAATTGTAAATGTGTCTAGGTCTACCTTTACAGGTCTCATGCTATAACGTTAATGAGCGATGAAGATACATTGTAGTCCTCAAACACATGACAGGCAGGTAATGGATGAAGAATAGAAATTGCTTTATAAATGCAGCTTTAATGGTCTGTCATTGAGTGCCGGACTAAGCAAGTCGTACGTACTGTAACGTGGAATCAACTAATGAAGCAATCAATAGGCTGCACATCAGCCCATCAGCAACCCCTGCAACTGGATTGGGAATACATGGCACCTCTCTCTCTCTACCACTGATACTATGAAAAGTGAAAGATGAGAACAAACATGCACAGGTCTTTCAATGAGGAAAAGCAGAGTTCACCAGAAAGTCTCATCTTTTCATACTGTACACCCAGTGTGAAATCTTGTTCCAATGCATGAATAGAAAACATTCACCATTTGTTTTATACAATATCCCAGATAGAACTGGCAAATGATCTGCAGTCAACCAATCAGGTAGCAAGAATCTTTATAGGAATTGTATACTGCCACCCATGTACATTGTACACTTGTACACCGTGTATAAACTCAAATTGTGGAGCTGAGAGGGTTAGGGGAGGGGCTAACTTCCTGGGCAAACCTTCCACAGTCCCCTTATTTGCACCGAGTATGGCACACTCTTTCCAATTTGTACTGAATATTGGTCTTACAGACAAATCTAAATGATATACAAACACTGCGTGCTGCTCTATGGAAGAGACATCCTCTTCACTCCATAGCAACCACTCATCTTTCTTGGCAACCGCTGATGTTCAAATCTTGGGGAAGATGCTCACAAAATTAACCCAGTCCTCCTGAGATTTAATGAGACAGTACAACTGCACAGTACATCACAGCATCATCTTTTCCCCCGAAGGTTTTTCATAGATCTTTCTTGGAAGTGAGCTCCACTTGTACTGCCATGATTAAATTATTTGTCCAATATTTAATCAGATGTCAACCATTACATTTGCTGACTTATTCTGAATTATTATTAAACTGTTGGTTAAAGAGCATGGAACATCATTTACACTTTAGGTACCGGTACTGTACACAAAAAAACTAATCTCTCATCCAGATTCTACAACGTATTGCCAGACTGAGCAAAGAGCAAGGCATTGTCTCTTGCATTAATACTGCATGCATTCAATGATATGCAACAAAACATCTACATATAATGTACATCAAGTATAGCGAGTTGACTTTCATGAGGCTGTCATCAATGCAAGACTTTCATAAATCATCACTTTCATTTTTAATGCAAGGCTTTCATAATGCTGTCGTCAATATCGACAGCAATACGAGAGCTCGGCCCAGCAGTACTACGCGCCGTGTACAAGGTACTTTCCTCGCTCTCAACTGAAAGCCTGAGCATCGCCAGCAAAAGCCACCCTGACTTTGAATGCTTTCATATCATGCATACTTTCACCACCAGCTGTTGGCACCGAGGATTGTGCAATATTACAGCTGTCATCCTCCATGGCCTGTAGACACAGAGTATTTCAGAGGAAAGGAGCAGTAAATCTGCCCGTAGTAAAGGAGACTGCCATTTCGAGCACCTACAACTTTGCCCTGCCCTGGCATTATGGGAGGCTTTCTATTATACCCCTCATCTATCACCATCTGTCATGGCTGCCAAACATCACGTACAATGTATCTTCATTCTGGATTTATGCACTTCTTGGCTTCCTTTGACTTTCAAGGAAATCACTGTCCTGTCACATCTGTAAATCGATGAAGATTTGTCTGTGTACACCTCTAACACGTACATTGTATATTATTGGGGAAGTCATTTCTTCAATGATAAGCAATAGGCTGCTACACCTGCAGTTCATTTTGAAAGTACTTTAGCAGGCCATGATTTAATCTATCGATCATGACAATATATTTGCTCTCTTTCTAATTTATGGGACAAATTTATACTCTCATGGCAGTAAAACTGTAGTCAAATTCCAGATAATATTTGTTTTTAAAATGTACAGTAGTAGTACTACTACTAGAGTAACTGCGGCAGTAAGCGGCCGTGCAGCCGTTCGCGGCAGGTACAACGTACACGGTAATATACCGCTAAACACGTTGCACTGTTACATGCACACTACGCATATCCCACTAGCAATCAACAAAAATCAACCGATAAAATGAGCACGATCTCTGACGAAAGTGAAATTTTCTCACCTAATGACAACATATCGCATTCCAAAATAAAATTTTCGGTACTTCTTAACATAACAATTAAGAAATAATGGTCCAAGAAACTTGATTTTTTGTCGTTTTCCCGATGCTCATGGATTTTGAAAACATATCCTCACATAAAATAGAACTTTCGCGAGCCGATGTGGGCCGCCATTTTTGTTCGGAAAGTGGATGTTACCATCGAAAAAATTGAGAAAAACACGAGAAAGACATCAACAACACTGCCAGAATTGAGATCTTGTTTGCAGCAAATGCATGTACGCCCGCTATTTTCACGTGCTTTTGCAATGGGAATTTGCGCTTACGCAATGCTCGCAAGACATGTGAAGGCGTTCAGCTAAAGATCGCGGAGCGCGCACGTATTGCATAGGGATTGTACATCATGCCACAAGCAGAAATACTACGTCGCATATCGCCCTTATCGGCGAAAATTGTGCCGGGTTTTGCCCTGGTAAATCATGAAAACTGCGTTGGTCAATGTTAAAATTCTTTTATGAAAACAATTGCGTTACTGAATAATCTTGTCTATGATATACAACTGTATGAAATGGTTGAAAATAATTTGCCTGATTTGTTTACAAGTTGGAAAAACCCTTGACAATGCTTAAACTGCCGCAAACGAGATATTTTACTCTACTACTACTAGTAGTAGTAAAATTAGTAGTAGTAGTAGCAGCAGCAGCAGCAGCAGTAGTAGTACTAGTAGATACCAGAACAGCTTCCAGAGGGTAGAAGAATTGCCTTTAAAAAAAAACATGTTTGTATCTAGGCCCTATTGGCCACGAACTAGCAACTAGTATTACAATGTACATGTAGGTGGCATCATACTGTATACGCTATATATTTCGCGGGGGTTTTATTTTCGCAAATTTCGCGAGTCGGGAGCTATTCGCGAAATTAACAACACGCGAAAATATTACCTTCCAAAATGAATCCCTTGCCTTGATGATACGAACATTTCAGTACTAGAATACCATGTCACGGCTTACCGAACACACCATACTGGCTAAGCTTGTTTACGCACGTCCACGTCTACTTACGAATACTGTAGAGAGCCAATCCATTATCGCAAGGGGACAACTCGTCAGAAATCTAGCGCGATGGACTTAACCACTTCAAAAATGTTGAATTCTAACTTACTAGTTCGCAGAGTTTGGCAGGTCTTTTTCATGCAGTGTATAACTAGTATCATTCTTATATGCTAGTAAGTTGAAAATTCACACTTTCTTTGCCACTTCATATTTTCTCTGGTCCCCCAATCGCGAATTAAACCACTCGCGAAAATGTGTGACATCGGCAATTCGCGAAAATTTATGTACGCGAAAATTATAGCGTATACAGTAATGCAATTTGTGTATAATTACTCAGGTGTCCACTGTAAGAAGTAAATCACAAGCATATTATTGTACATTTGTACAGGATGTTGAATCGTTCTTGATTCATTCTATTAATCTTGCCTAAAAGTATTCTCTGCATCACGGAAGTATTACATTTGTAGATGGGGGGGGGGGGGGGGGGGGGTAGGAGGAAAATACTCCCAGGACAATTCATGACTTTCAGCCACTACAAAAGATACACACCAACCATGGGAGTCATAAAAACTACTGGGCTGAGACAAGCAACAGTGACATTCTGTGCCACACTCTCCCCTAGATTGATAGCCCAATTAATGGACTTCTTCGCTCCTCTGTAAAGCTTAATTTATATTCTACGTGCCTCTATTCGTAGGTTGACACTTGAGCCGAGTCCATATTTTCCAATCACACACGACAGCAACCCAACACGGTTATCAGACCCCGTTCTGATCCCCTCCTGCCCTTGTCTTTGCAATAGATTCTGTCATCAACTTGGGATTGTCTATCTTTAGCAATTCACTCAGCTGTTTGCTGTCTAATGGCTGAAAATAACCACAACAATATGACTTCACACACCAGGATGTTGATCTTTAGCACTGGCATGAAGAAACTAAAACACAGCATTGTATACGTGTACAAGTATACGTACAAACAAGCCCGTACACAGGCACATTTTACCTGCCTCATTTATCCACATTCAAACGTGCACTGTACAATGTACTTGATTTTATGATTCAAGGGAGCAACAAGTGTGTCCACAATCATGCAATAATTGTCTGTTGCACCAAGCTACATGCAAACAAGACCTTTTTATTTCATTATGTACTGCGTACAGTAGCCATACACTTCATCATAGATTATAATGCAGGCTTTTTATTCCAGGTTCAATGGAAGCAATGGTGTGTAAACTGCAGCACAGCCCCTCTCTAAAGTGGATGTCCATCGTTTAATAAAAAGTAAAGGGATTTAAAATAGACATAATTGATGCATGGGTACATACACATTTTACAAAACAAACCAAGCCTGATGGAATACTGCACAAATCCCACACAATGGCCGACAAAAGTGCACATCACACTTTCTAGCAATAACCTTGCACCTTTATTGTACACACACTGTAGGCCCTATGTATGTCAACAGAAAGGGATTTCATACATACATATCTCAATCTCCATAGGCTTTTACTCTGACAAAGAAGTCTTGTAATCATTTTTGCAAAAATACATAATTTCGTTCATGGCTACATTTACAAAGTGTTTTTCAAAGAAAAATCTTTCCCTGCTGATCATTATTCTGTTACATGACATTTAATACAAGAGCTGTGTCAAAGTCCTTGGCCTTTAAATCAAAAGTACAACTCTACAAACACTTGTAAAAGTTGTAACATGCAGTAGTGCATGTACAACACTGTACCTACTGTATGCTAACTACTGAATGTATACAATGTGTGCACACTACATTGTATCCTGAAAGAAGATTACGCTAGGTTCCTCTTTCTAAACTGCTCTTACACACTGTACCAGTATCAAGATGATCAAATTTACAAACACATGATACAATGCAGGTGTTGTGCTCAATATGAGTAGAACTAATTTGTGAAACACCTTTTTTTTAACACTATGATCGGCTAAATATAGCACTCTCTTCAGCCAGAGGAGCGCTCGAACTCTCCCAAAGCATACTATACCATGATCATCTGTAGTGTACTGTTTCAAGTCCTTCCTGATAATAGCAGCCAACCACCTGAGTGTGTACAGTGTTCAATATCTTACAGTTGTATTTTACAGGTTTAGAAATGTCAATAGTAGTCAGCATGAAGCTCCAATATCTTATACAATGCATTTACTTTAATAGTGACAGAAAAAAAATTGAAGCAGGCCTGTTTAACATGAGAAAGCAAAAAGGAACAAACAGACAACAACAACAAAAGGAATTGCGACTCCTGAAATTCATACAAGCGCTTCCAGAGAAGATAATCAGTGAAAAATTGAGCATTTCAGACAAACCTTTGAGAGCCAACCATGGCTTGCGAGGGTTCATCATGGCAGAGTCCGCTGAGCACGGCCAAGTGATTGCCCGTGGCGTGCGACGCGTGAGGTTGATAGCTGTCACGCAGTTGTCGCGCTTCTTCTTCTTGCTGTTGTGCCGGCAACAGATCCAACGGTGGGACGACATCGTGACCCGTGGAAAGGTCACCTGTTCTGACTTGACCCCATACGAGGACAGCTGGAAGGAAAAGGGGGGAGGGGCAAAGATTGAGGGGGGACGAAATTAGTACAAATGTATGTTACTAGACTAAAATACAAAGTTTAGCAATGCAATATGTGCCTGCTAGTAAAACAAATGTCCTATTTCCAAAGTGTTTCATGATCTCTAATAACTACCAGTGTACACTGGTTTATTATACATTGTCAATGCATGCTAATGTTACATGTACATTGTGTTTTAAAGTACAGCTGTACATTTAATAACGTGTATTCTTTCCTTATGAGTACTTCATGACAATCTGTACAAATCTTGACCAAATACAGGGCTACATACTAATTCATTTTTCTACTGGTCGGGACTGTCCGTTGGACCAGGAGGTACCCAGTTTTTCCATGTTTTACTGGTCCATTCCTGTAAAAGTCACTGGTCCAACAATGATTTTACTGGTCAGAGACTGTCAGACCAGTGCCAGTGTGCAGCGTTGTCAAATTAAAGAAGAACTAGAAATGTCGCTAAGGCGACTGGTATGCCTCCGCCATAATGCATGATTCTCCTAATAGGTCTATAGTACATATGGACAATGTGATTACATTTTCACAAAATTGGCAAAATATCAAAATGACAAGTTTGTCACAAATGTGTTGAATGTTCACCTTCCTTGACCTAGGTTTACTTGGATGAATAGGAAAGCATGTATTTGGGGATTTAAGGACTTTAACTTGACTTTGACCCATTCATTAGTTTATGCATTGAGTAATTTTCAAGGTATGGAGAAAAAGTGCAATTTCTGTATTGAAAAGTACATTGTTAACATTTTCATCTGGCCTTTGACCCTAAAATTCATAGGATAATCACTGTCAGGCAGAACATGCATAAATATGTAGTAAGTTTCAAGATAACTTTCAAGAGCTACTTCCAAGATATGGAGGAAAAAATCAGTTCAGCACTTTCCCTTGATCTTTGACCTTTAGACCTTTGAGGCAAACAAAAAAAAAAAAAAGAAAGAGAAGAAAGTTTCCAGAGAATCTCTATTAGGTTACACATGCATACACCAAGTGCAAAAAAAAAAAAATAATAATCCTGCTGGCATTGCATAAATATGAGGGAAATAGTAAAATTTTGAAGTGTTGCCCTTGACCTTTGATCCCTGACTTTTGACCCCATGAACCCTAAATTCTCTAGATAATCACTGCCAGTCAGTACATGTGTTCCATGAAGATACCTTGAACAATTTCCACGGTACGGAGAAAAAAGTGTAGTTTTAATATTTTTACTTGACCTTTTGACCTTTGACCTCATGACCCTAAACTTTCACCAGAGAATCTTAATTGGGTAATACATGTATACACTAAGTTTCATCAAAATATCTTCAGGCATTGCATAGATATGATGGAAATAGTGAAATTTTACGTATTTGACCTCGACCTTTTGACCTTTGACCTTGAGCATGTGCACCCAAAAGTTGATAGGCACAACTTCACCCCCTAATACACATACATGCTAAGTTTCATTAGGATATCTCAAAAGGTTTTTTAGTTACGCTGTCCACAAAATTCATTACGGACGGACGGAAGGACGGACGGACAACCCGAAAACATAATGCCTCCGGCACCACTTCGTGGCGGAGGCATAACAAAATAATGACGTTACTTTAAATGTACACACAAAGTTAGTCCTCAAGTTAAATCCATGACAAAATCACACTTAGCCCTTCAGCTCCAATATCACAAAATCAACTTGGTTTTGCTTTGTTTTGTTTTGTCTGGTTAAGTTTGACCAGAATGTAGGTTTTAAAGCAACAAAGGCAGCATGAATGCCTTGTAATGTATATTACGTACGTTTAAATGTAGGCCCTACATGATGTACACAATGTATTGTACCTGCACCAGCAGCACAAGATATCATGTAAGAATACCCCTAATTACAAACGATATGTTCTCATGGCATTCCTAAACTTGATTGAAGTTTTAATCCTCAAAGATTAGCTGGTGCAGATTTGTAGTTCATAGCCTAAATAATGTGGATACACTAAAAAGTTAGCAAGATCTTAATAAAGATTAGACAATGATTAGAACCACAAGACATCTTCGGGTTTACCTCTTTCCATGAGGGGGGGGGGGGGTGGTTCCCCACTTGTACAGGGTAGTTTAGCATCATGTAGACATGATAATCAACAAACTCGAGAAAGTTAGTGCATGACCTCTCTGTGAACCCTATTCCCCCTCAGCTTCCGGGTCAACATCCAGTGCATGTTGTGCACTACTGTATTGTCACACATTACTAGGTTTAATGCTAGCACTGCGTGTATAGTATCTTCCTGTTCATCAAATCATCTCATGAGTGGCTCTCTAACTTTGAAATTCAATCTCTAAGATCAGGTGTCACGTACGAACACTTCGCAGTTTAAAATTACATTGTAGGCTACAAGCTACTCAATCTAACTGTAAAATTACAAAGATTGCAAATGATATGTGAACGTAACTATTCACACATCTAATGATGTCCACATCTTGGCATGGAATATGACATTTGATATCATAATATGATGTATCATCTACGGCATGATTAGATTAGGCTCTTAACTGGCCATTGAAACTGAAGTACAGTGTATACTAATGTACCATCTCTTCAATGCCCTGTCAATTCACAGAATTTCTTCCTTGTTCCCAACAGCATCAGCACATAACATACTTTCCACTGCAATGACCTTAACATTGAGGTAAAATACATAATTGTACACTATATTTTTACAGAAACTATATATCACAAATGAATGGTTTGTTCTAAAGTTCAATGTGTTGAAGTTAATCCTGTCTTGTCTTAAGTCTCTTAAGTGTTCTTAACTACACACTGTGTAGCCTCAGCTCAGTAGGTACAATGTTTAAAAGCAGTACAAACCCTTTACATTCTCATGTACAATTTGTACATGTACATACATACTGTAGTGTACATACAGGCTCAAAGCCGTATCTTTTTATTGTTACTGCTCCTTACTTGATTATCACACACATCCATCAATGTGATCTTACTGTAATAAAAACGTTCTTCACACAATGTCTCCTGGCTGGCAAAACCTCACACAGTTTCTGTACTACACCTTGGGACATGTATAAAGATAATATCACAAGTGGTTGAATTCGCTATTGAAAACCAATGAACAAATATTGAGGAATACCACTACCAGTAAGTATGAAAACTGTATTATCACCTTTCAGGAGAAAACTTACTGAGTTCCCACTTTGGAAATGGAATCAAAAAAGTATCAGACACAACGCATGTCACAAATTGTGTTACAGGAGACAATGTTTTCGCAAGCTATTAATTTTGCAGTTATCAGATTAGATCATGTCATAACAATAACAAAGCATTATTTGCCTGGTGCCCTTGGAGAGTAACATGATACTAGAGCGAGCTATCTAATAAAGTTAAAGTAAAGTTCCTGAACAATATAAATGTCTGGATAAACACCTTTAACATTGTGACGCACACATGTAATGGTTACACGTGCACCACCGATCAAAGGAAATGAAACCAGGGAGAAGTCTGTCCTGTGATTTACTCCATAATCTGTCCTGAACACTTTATATTACATGTACATTGTATGCTGTATAACATTTATTAACCTCTCTCAAGATCTAGGAGCAATTCACTGAGTAATTGTGATAAATGGGGAAACGAAAACTTCTTCTGCTGGTTACCTCTTTGGTTGCATCTATGATCATTTCCTGTGTTGAATGTATCATTTCCTTAGAGTTTTAATGACATCTTTTTTTTCTACAAGGTGTGTAAACACACCTTTGTTCAAGCATTGCACGGCATGTATGATAAGGGACTCAAACAAAATGCTGCACAAAGAAAATATGTCTCATATAATAACAACACATGCCTTACAATCTAAAACTTGTCAGATTTCCCTGGTGAGAACACAAGGGCACTGTGCCTCTAACAAAGAACAAAGGATTTTCAGGACTTTGATACCTTGTGCTTGTATGCCAGTTTATACACATTCATGGTTTACTGTTTGAAAACCTTTGCACAAGGATATTACCACTATTTGAGGGTAAATATTTGGTCACATGCTTCATTACAATTGGTGTAATTGAGTGTGGTGATGTTTCTTTCCGACTGCACTGTTTACATGTCATCTGTGGTTCACGGACTACAAGACAATCAAATTATTTGCCTGCACACGTCACATCCTGTGTAGTTTGTGTGTTTGAGGTGTTTCTCAAGTTCACATTGATTTATGATTACTGGGGTAATGGGAAGTTTATCACAAACATGAATGTGGATTCAGTCATCATATGGACAAAATATATTAGGAAAACAGTTAAGTGTGAGGAAAATTACACAATCTCTTTAAAAGTTCACAAGAAAATATTACGAGAATTCCACATAATGTTCATATTTTACACAAAAAAGTACACATTCTCTACAATTAATACTGATGACGAATTAAACATACATTGTACCTATACAGCTGTGAAGTACAAAGTTTGTATGTGTATGTACTATTCCTCCTGCCTGCTGACGTGGAAGTGTCCTTTCACTACCGGTACGTTAGAAAAATGAAAATGTGGAATTCTCTTTATTTTCTTTGTACCTTTACTTTCCACTTCCTACAATGTCAATGATCTGTTGTCTTCTCTGCAGAAGGCACATTGCTTGACTTGTATCGAAACATGATTTTACATGTAAGAATTCAAATTGTTTGAACGGATTGTCTCATATTTCTGAAACTGCACTGATACATTGTATGTTCAACTACCAAGACTAGAACTGCAAACACTAAAGCCACCTACACAGTGTATAGGCCAACAAACCAGTACATACACACCACTGTATATATTTCCAGAAAATGCCCCCTTTAAAATGTAGGTTTCCTGCTCACTTCAGGGCAAATTTGAATATTGAAAAGTTTATAGTACAGGGTATGATTCATTTTATGTAGAGTAAATGTGTATTATGCATAGAATGTAAAGAAAATACACCCTTGTATGTGTAATGTAGAGAAGAATTTATTACCTGTAGGCCCTACTGGAATAGAATTTGCAAACTGCTAGCTACTTGAAACTGACCATGATGGTTGCCTCACGGTCAATGGTGAAGCTTTGAATTAATCATCGTTGACCACGAACAGATGGACATACAGCTTCAATATTGATCACACAAATGGGGGTCTGACATGTAATTAAAGAGCCAATCATGGGCACAGAAGCAACGTCAAGCCTCTATCACATACAGATTGTACCCCATGGAGCATGACACTCGTCTCATGCTAAAAATACATAATTTATATGTGAAGGGGAGATCAATATTTCTTATATAGCATCAAACATACCCTCAGTCTGCTCACAATACTGTGAGTATGTGTACACTATACTATGTATGAACACACATCATTCAACACCATTTCTTTGGTGCATACAGACTTACTGTATGTTGCACCTTGTCTCTGATATTTTGTGCAACTTTGGAATAAAAAGATACAAGTTTTTCTCTGACATCTTCTGACAATACACAATATCTATCAATTACAATTATTTTTCCATCGTTTAATATTTTCTGATACTTGTAAATATACTAATTAGGTAAATTTGAACAATATAAAATAGAAAGTGTCAATATTGGCTCTTACAATGTATATTCTCCATCATCACCCGATGCATTGAGAGGTTCTGGATTGTTGACATACAGCACAAACAGTACATCAGCATTATTTCTCAAAGTACAATGTAAGTAGCATAATGGACACTACCTATAGTCTGAAATTCACATTCCTGTGAGTGATTGTTCACAAGTTGGAAAACAGTTGTGCATTTTTTTGCCAGTTTGGATCATTGAAACTTAAAATATCTACAAGTTTGGATTTGTGAAACTGTATCATCAATTATTGTAAAACATGATATACGTATTCGCGGCATGAAATTTTCGCGAATTGGAGCCGACAGCCTTTTTCGTGGCATGAGATTTTCGCGAATTGCTACTGGCATTCAATGCATTTAGTGTAGACAAAAGCTTTCGCGTGCATGTTAATTTCGCAAATTTTGGCGCTCGCGAAATTCGCGAAATTAAAATGCACGCGAAAATTTCTCGTTTTACAGTAACTTGTACAGTCAACTTTTAATAAAAGCTACACATTGGTAGTCTGCTATCCACAAGGGACATCCGAATGGAGCTGTAAGGGGGTTCCCGCTTTATGATTCTCGCTGAAGGGCTTGTTTCTCTCTGAGCTGGATGATGGGCCAATTTTGAATTGAGTCACCTCCCCCCCCCCCCCCCCCCACCATACATGTCCTTAGGGACAGTCCAGTAACTGTCTTTTCACATGCTATTTTGTACCTGATGAAAAGTATAAAGGTGGTGATTTGATAGATATGCCCTCTTTAAAGTTTGGTAGAAGTTGAATATTTGCTGTTAATTTTGACACTTTTACAACTCACTCAAGATTCACAAGCTACTGTATCACTGCGTATACATGCTGGCTGCACAATTTGAAACTGAAGTCAGTTGCTAATATTTCCTTACAAATTAACTTTCAAGTAACTGAGAGCTAAAAAAAAAAGACGTCTAAATGATATTAATATGGCAAGTTGAATAAAGTCGCATGAGAAATGCAGTTCCTAGATCACACAAGAACACACACACACACACACACACACACAGAAATACTGAAGTCGAAGACAGACACATACTTGCACACACATACACACCCATACATTTCTCAAAACTGACTTCTTTCAACTTGCTGCAATCATTGCACACTGATTTTTAGCTCCTGTGTTGAGTCTTGTTCACACAATTAGACAGGTAGTGTAAGTTCTTGTTTGTGCAGACAGTGTACAGTGTACACTGCCAGCTCTCGCAAAGAGTGACCTTGTTTTGAGCTACATTGTATGACTTGAAAGTTGACATCAATATTGACACTTTCCGACAGCCGATTTAGGTAATCATGTACAGTGTAATAGGAAATATGCTACATATCCTGTGATTTGGGGTGCAATTTAATTCAGTGGAATGTGAGATATCTAGTTACATGGATTTTGTACAAAAGTATATTAATTAGCAAAATTAAAATGCATGCAAAAGCAGGGGCAGATCCAGGAATTCCCTAAAGGGGGGCGCCTTTACAAACTCAAAGGAGGCACACGCACCCCCTCCATTTTCTTCTTTTTATTTCTTTTGTTTTAACAAAAAATAAAGGGGGGCGCGCGCTCAGTGCACCCCTGCCTGGATCTGCCAATATGTTGCAAAAAGTTCTTGTCTTGAATGCCAGTGGCAGTTCACAAAAGTTTCATGCCACAAATATTCTCGCTTTACACTAAATTACAATTTATCAAAAAGAACAATCTTTCTGTCAAATTGTATAGATTTCATAGCATCCACATGTGGTACAATCAATTGTACAGTATATCATTAATAAATTTATAATAAATCTAACATGAAGACAGGGTTTTACTGTACGAGCTGAAATTTTCGCATACAGGTATTTTCGCGAATTGCTACTTGGAGGACATTTTCACGTGTTGTTAATTTCGCGGTTGCTAGGGTTTAACTGAACTTAGTTATTCGCACGTTGTTATTTTCGCGTGCTGATATTTTCGCCGTTCAAACGCGATTCACGAAATTCGCGAAAATAAAACCACCGCGAAAATTTCAGCTCGTACAGTACTTGTAAGGCTTGTTACAGGGAGACATCTAGTCGAGTTCACATAATTTAATACGTAGTTAAAATAGTTCTAACTTATACACAGCCCTGTCGCTGTACAAGCCTGTATACGTGTATACAAGTGTCCGTGCTTCCCACACAGCGTGTGGTCAGGCTGTTCTAACTTTGACTGAAAGATCGGTCTGAATCTTGTCGTCAGGGATATGTTCCGTGGAGACAACGCCTGGCTTCACGTAATCCCCTCAGAGGAGAGTCGTAAAACTTTAAAATTAAAAAAAAAATGATAAAAGACTCCTCCGGACTGATGGATTTTTCTGTCTAGTTCTACATCGGGTAGCTATGCCAGTACTAGAGTCTATACACAGGCACAGCCCTGTCACTGCGTGTACAGATGTTGCAGCATCTGGCACTGGGATAAAGTAACACATAGGTACCTACTAATAGGTCATAGTGACCAGTAGACAGAAAGATCCGTCTGTCCGGAGGACTCTTTTGTATTTTGCCATTAACGCTGTCCTCCGTAGACAGACGGAAGGTTGTAGTACCCATTGCTGTGTGGATGTTCTTAACCACTGTCTCTATGGAAAATTGGGTGAGGTACCTCACCCTTCTCGATCGCGTCTAATTCACGGCCCTAGGTCGGCAAATTTAAGCTTGAATAGTTAAATCAACTATTCAAGAATAGACTACACTCACCAGATTAATGAATAATCCAACATTTCGGTAGAATTTTCAACGCAAAACACACATCAACCAGCCCGTCGCGTCGTCACGTTCAAACTGCAGAAACATACAGTATGAATCTATTAGCCAATCACATGCGAGGTAGTTTCTACGTGTTTTTTTTACTGAAAAAAGTACCTCGCATGTGATTGGTTTACAGATTCAAAATGGCGACCTACGGCTAGCGAACGGCGATGTTGCGATATGGATAAAATTTCTGCATTATAACCGTGTTACTGTGAGTATTTCGATTGCAAAATGTGAGAAATTAACCCCAAATACTGCTGCATAATGTGTCATGTTATGTCAAACTTGTTTTAATGCAAAAAAGCTGTCTGAAATTTGGTTTATCGTAACGTTTGATCTGTGCGCGTTGCTCCACACAGGAGCTGGGATCATTGACTTCGGTCTGTATACGGAGGGGATCCGTGAAGCCAGACGCAGTCTCCGCGGAACATTCCCCGACGGACAGATACAGACCGATCTTTCGGTCAAAGTGACCAGGTGATTAATCTATCTAACGTTAGACCTACATGAGTACATTACACTAGGCCTACAGATCTACATATTAGACAGGGACCCCATCTCAGTTCGGGAAACCCACTCACAAGGGGGGCCCCTCCTTATAAGTAACCCGTCCCCCTTATAAGTAACCCCGTCCCCCTTATAAGTAACCCCCGAGGCACCCCTTATAAGGAGTCTCCACGCTTTTTTGCAATGCAACGCGAAAATGAAAGGACTGCGGCAATTCGCTTGATCATGTCCATAAAGCTTCACAAGTTTCCTACTTACTCACGAAATTTGAGCAAAATCGGTTTGAGGCATCATATCTAAAATCATGGATTTAAATGCGATGTCAAACGACCCATGCGAATGCTGAAATGCGAGCGATTACTGGCGCGAGTGTCGCCAGGCGCGGCGGCGCGGCAATGCTTGAGTGCAGACGTGGCGACTGAGTACGGAGACTTTCGTACTCAGTCGCCACGTCTGCACTCAAGCATTGCCGCGCCGCCGCGCCTGGCGACACTCGCGCCAGTAATCGCTCGCATTTCAGCATTCGCATGGGTCATTTGACATTGCATTTAAATCCATGATTTTAGATATGATGCCTCAAACCGATTTTGCTCAAATTTCGGGAGTAACTAGGAAACTTGTGAAGCTTTATGGACATAATCAAGCGAATTGCCGCAGTCCTTTCATTTTCGCGTTGCATTGCAAAAAAGCGTGGAGACTCCTTATAAGGGGTGCCCCGGGGGTTACTTATAAGGGGGACGGGTTACTTATAAGGAGGGGCCCCCCTTGTGAGTGGGTTTCCCAAACTGATCTACAGCCTTTACAGCTACTTGGTGCCTCGCTCTAGAGTTTAGTGAATTCAGGAATCAACTAGGATAGTCTAGCTACAAAATAATGTACATTACACACATTACACAGTGTAAATTTCTCTAGATACCTCTAACGTTAACGAAAAACGTTAACAGATTAAAAGGTATTGTAATTTGTATTAGTATTCACTTAACTGTTAGTGTTATTAGTAGGTTAAATTCGCTTTGACCGAAAGATCGGTCTGTATCTTGTTGGGGATAGACCCTATAAATTCAACTAACGTTTATATAACTTGGTAAATTTAAGCTATTTAAGCTATGTTTCGCGGAGACTGCGTCTGGCTTCACGGAATCCCCTTAACTTATTGACTTTTATATTGTTATTAAAATCAAAAGAATTATATCATTTAAAAAAAAAAAAGAAAAAAAACCTCCTCCGGACAGACGGTTTAATTCTGTCTAGACATGGGTCCAGTCGTTGCTAACCATGCATGCTAACTTACTACTAAGTTTTGTCTATACAATATCTGTTATTATCATATGTGCTTTAGAGAATGTAGAGCGTGCAACGGGCCCTTCACTATCTACCAGCCCCGACTTTGCCCGTGACGTGCCCTTCATTTGACGCTCTATCTCGCAGAGATAACCGAGCGAGCACAAAAGCCAGAATGACACAAACAAAGCAGCGTAACCCTTTCAACATGTTCATGGACGATTATATCTTTGCAAGGCCAGCGGACAAATGTAAAATACTTACTTGGAAGACTTGCTGAACATGAACAAGTGGACATTCTCCAACTTTGTCCATCTTTGCTAGAGGATATTCCTTACGTTATCATCCTGCGGAAAGAGAGAATTAATGTAGCCGTGAATGATTCACCCTAGGCCCTGAGAATGAGAACGTGTATGTGGAAATTTAAGAGCCGGTTGTAGGGGTGGAATCGTAGCCGTATCGTATCGGATCCCTGACCCTGGTACGGTGGAACCCACTGTACGTCGTCGGTGCTCCAGTCTCGGTAGCCAGCTAGCCGAGCCGTGTGTTCACAACGAGTGACAAGGCAACGACAAGGGCTGGCAGTCTGTAGCTCCCATGCATGGTGTGTGTAGAACTTATGTACAGGTGCATACTGTACCCGGACGTGTATCACTACACACAGGATAGACATCGCCAGGGTCCATACAATCAATCAATCCTTGGTTCGCTAGTGCGCCCTCCCCGTTTAAATACCATACAGTTTACGATTTTATTGTACAATCACGTCATTGATTACACGTAGTACAAAGTAGTACAGAGTAGTACACTTGTACATGTATTTTGTCCTGTGAATACAAGACAACCGTTAGTACCGCTACCATTTGAGGAGGTATGAATTGCGTTACACTTTCATCATATTATTATCATATTATTTAGCGCATGATAATGGAATGGTTGAATATTCGCGTAGGGGAGATGCAGGAGAGTTGAGCCACTTTTTCTATTTTGGGAAATATTTCCCAATAATTCGTTGCTTTCTAATAACAAGTGTTTGCAACCGAATTTAAGTACAACCATAACGCTGTCTTGTACCTCTGAAATTCTTATTCTAGATTATTGCCTAATTTAAAAAAAAAAAAACTTTTCTTTGAAAAAAGAATGTGAAGTGGTTCAACTCTCCCGCAGTGTGAGGAGAGCTGAGCCATATCTTCAAAAGAGTTGAGCCAGTTTTTGGAGACACGTGCCACATGTAGGGGAGTTGAACCATGGTGTAAACAGAATATGCTGGGAAAAGATGATATTAAAAAATAAGCTTACAAGTAGCCAGAAACATACCTTTGCAGCTAACAACGTTGGTTTTATCTTACATTCAAGTATAGGAATCGACTCATTATACGCACTTTGTCAACGTCCCTTATAAGGATCACTCGCATTACAATGAAGTTTTGCTTAATGATATTTTGCAATGGGACTTCATTACGTTTACTCATCGCTATGTCTTAGATATTAGGATAGTCCTTTACATAATAAAGCAAAGTAAAAACAAGCTACTCATCGGAACTGCAACCTGGATCTTAGAAACTAACGAGGCGCCATTGTTATTGAAACATGCTAAGTCATATTTTTGTAATATTATAGCAAACACATATTTTCCTTTTCAGAGTGTTTGTGCTTTGTATCAACCTCTGTCTAATTGATATGCATGACAAGTAATGTAAGATAGCTAACAAAAACCATGAAATTTGTGAGAATATAATCTGTCTTTCTGGCTAGTAAAGTACAAAATATTTCTGATGCCATCGCAGCAGAAAAGTAGTCATTATGTCCAAGAATGTGTGTACACCGTAAGTTTACATCCATATGTGAAAAGCAAAGATCATTAGGCCTATAGGTATATAGTACCCAATGATTTATGGCATGTGCGCTCAGGGATTTGCTGATATTTCCTTTGGATACATTATGATTATTAGTCTAAGGATTCAGGCTTCCCCTGATGTGCTTCCCTAAGCTGCCGTGCATGAAAAAAAGCACTAAACATTTTTTTTTTTTCAATGGTTCTTGGGCCAACCAACTTAGGAAAGCACATCAGTTAATAGCTACAACAGATTGAGCACATACACCCAAGGTAGTGTGGTACATAATAAAACTAGAATTGTCTTTATAGCGACTGGCATGCCTCCGTTACCTCACACTTTTATCCCAACAAGTCTACGGAACATTCCGCCAATGCAAGACAATGACTTCACAGGATTAACATAATTTATAACAATAGTGTATACATTTTCATGACGATACTTTGAGCCGTTATATCAAAAAAAAAAAATACTATCAATCTTATCCATGTGACATCGGTTGTTTCTTTAGATAAATTCCCTGTGATGTGTAGAGTATAAGTGATATGCAAAAGTGATGACAGCTGAGATAGGATGATTTTTATAAGGTGTGAGACTGGTTTATAGAGGAGGAGGCGTATAGAAGAATGACTGGGAGCGACAGTTATTCGCGAGTTAGTGCTCATCACGACAGAAAAGGTATAGCGCCATCTTTGTGTTACAGGTTTGCACGTGCATGATAGTGGAACGTGGTCCAGGATGCGTGTTTTTTTAGACGGCACAGATTGGGGACCCTAACCCTAACCCTAACCCTAACCCTAACCCTAACCCTAACCCTAACCCTAACCCTAACCCTAACCCTAACCCTCAAACCCTAACCCTAACCCTAACCCTAACCCTAACCCTATCCCTAACCCTATCCCTAACCCTAACCCTAACCCTAAACCCTAACCCTAACCCAACGTGTTTCCCATAGATTTGATACGCGCCATGCCCCAATCTGTGCCGTCTAAAAAAAAGGATGTTGGTGTAGAGTTTGAAGGGTGTGCGTGTGTGTGTGTGTGTGTTTGGGGGGGGGGGATGATACAAAAGAAAAAAAAATCACAAACCCAGACAAAAACAAAAACAGACGTGAACAGATACTGGCAAAACAGCAAACACAAAAAGAAAACCGATGGTCAGCTTTAATCCATTGTTTACCGGAATCGAGAATGTTATATTTTAACCCTGTGAGAAATCATAACATTATTCAGATTCAGATTTAGATTCAGATTCAGATTCAGATTCAGATTCAGATTCATTTATTGTCCATAAAGGAAATTCTTCTTGTTGGCATATGGGTGTATATACATCACATAGGAATATCTGCATGCATACATACATACATACATACGTACATTCATGTACATGTACACATATAAATAAATACAATTTTCAATACATACACAATCATACAAGCATAATTTATACTCACAATACAGTAAACACATACATCATTACAAATTTATATTTCACCACAATACATTATAATTACCGATCAACAACAAAACAAGAGTTTAGAAAACATGAAGCCCGTCCTTTCTGAGGGAGTGCATGATTATTGGAAGCAACGGCTTAACTTTGAATACATCAATATCATTAACGTTGCTCTGATCATAAAGTTCAATTCTAAGAACTATGCTTAAACAAAGGCTCGACATTATCGGTGGCCGGTGGCCCGGGGCCTCCAGAATTCGATGTCGGGTCTCCATTTGCTTTATGAATCATATTATGTTTCTGTGGACCAACATTGGTGCTCCAAATGTAGCATGAAATCAGTTTTCTTGACAATATTTTTCAGCATTTAAATCAGTCAGATATACAGTCAGATATGAACTTTGTCGCTGAAAAGGCTGCTCGAACGCTCACCACAAGTAATGAATGCTGACACGAATGTAATGAACTAACACTCATATTGAAAGAATTGCTTACTGTTGATCAATCTCCTTCTGGGTGTCCTGTGAGGTTTTTTTTTTTTCCGTCGTACAGCTATGTTGAGACGTCTTCATCTTCACACATTCAAGCTTTCTCCTTGTCTTCCTCGTCTAAAGAGACCCACAATTTCATCCTAATACGATTTGGAACACATTTCCCAGAGTGAATTGTCGAAACGAAATTACAGTAAAAATATGCCGGGTCAATCGTCAGCAACTTCTAAGTTATGATATGTCTTATAAACGAAATACTTAGAGGAAACGACTTGAGCTTTGCACATCAGTATGTTCTCTGCTCCCTACAATCAGAAAAAAAAATCAATAACATAAAGGTCTATAAAGAGGACCTATACTTCAAGCCAAGCGGGCTGCAGGTCTGGGTTACATGGCTTACGTTATGTATTGTGTGTTGGATGGAGACAAGGGATGGTAAAAAGTTCTCATTATTACCCAATCACATGTAGCGGCCAGGATTGCGTAACTAAAGCTACGGTCACAAAGGTTCGTACGAACGATGCGTTCGTACGAATGTCACTGTTCGTATACTGGAGTCCGTAGAGATTCGTAGATGGGGCACAGATTCTAACGGCTTTCGTACGAATTTCGTACGAACGCTGTTTAATTCGCAAGAACAACTTAACTTTTAGAGAAACGAAGTGATTTTCAGTTATACAATGGCCCTAGAATTCGTACGTTTTTCGTAAGAGTGCCTTGAGTTATTCTTTCGTCAGACTTACGGCCATCTTACGATTTCTTTTTGTCGTAAGATGGTCGTACGCGCATCTCACGGCACTCTCAAGTAATTCGTAAGAAGATTTTACGATTTTTAAAAAATATTTTATCGGGTTGCTAAAAAGACGCTGCCGTGTCCTGTCAAAAATTCTGGAACACGGTTCAAAATTTTATACTTCAAGATGGCACTACATAGTGCCAAGGAGACTACAACTGCAGCTGCACCTGCAAGTAGAGGAGGAGGAGGAGGAGGAGGAAGAAGAAGACCGAGTGGTTGTTATCGCAGCGGTTTCTCCCCCCCCCCCCCTCGCTCCTTTTTCATCATCTCCATCCTTTCTTTTCTTCCCCTTCCCCCTTTTCCCTTCGATTGCCTTCCCTTTTGGTCCCATATTTAACAGAGATGCTTTCTGGTCGAACACCTAGAACAGAGTGAGGATTTGAACTTCGCGCGTTTGGCTTTATACCCCCTAAAACTCAACAGTTGCACAAATTGTGATGACCTACGCCTTACGAGTCCCTTACGAACGCCTTACAAACTCGAAGAGTTGTTCGTAAGAACGCCGTACGAATCTCCGTTCGTAAGGCATTCTTACGAAAGACGTAAGAGCCCTCTATGAACGACTTACGGCGTTCTTACAATCATCATAAGAATTTAAGGCTTATAGAATTGTCTCTCGACCCTACAAAATCTTACGTAGTTCTTACGATGTTCGTACGACGTTCGTACGGCCGTCTTACAAAGAGAGGGTTTCGTACGAAGTTAAAGAAAATCTTGGACAAGACCATCAAACAGGCTACGAACTTACGGTCTACGAACAGTCTATACGAACGCTGGTTTCAATGTCTAAAAATCGTTCGTACGGCGTTCGTATAGCAGTTCTTAATGGTATTTGTGACCGAGCCATTAAATTTAACTGTATCTGGCTAATTTTCAATTAGCTACACTAAGGGGAATAATTTTTCCCCCAATCACCATCTGGACTTTATCATACTCTGTCTTTTAAATGGAAATGTGGCACTGACCACTGAGCCACTTATCAAATCATGGAACTCGGTAGCTCCGATGGTGACACGACATTTGCTCTTGCGACAATCGGTCTTTTTTCTCCAAGTTCTTAAGGTTAGGGTTAGGGTTGTGATAAAGTTTTAGGTTAAGTTTGATGTGAGGATTAGGGTTAAGGTCAGGGCATGCTTTTGGGTAGAAACTGTGATTGGCCTAGTGTGTAATGGGAGCAATATTGTCGCAGGGGCAAATTTATGTCATGGAACCTTATCCGTAGTTATCCGATATCTCTGGTAGTCAACCCTGAATGGGAGAAGTGAAATGGGGAAGTGAAGCCTATAATATGCGCTTAGATTTTTGATGTGAATTGGTGTTGGCTTGGTGCTGGTTTAGCATTTATACCAGATATTATTATAATCGGTAAATTCACACCAGAACTAAAGTTTCGTATAAGACATGCACGCATGTCACAGAGGGCGTGGAAACTTATTAAGACATATTTAAGTCAAAACATTTAAAACACAATGATCTGTTACACTGGCGTTATGAGATACAACATGAAATAATGACGAGCGAATTGAAAGGGCAAGGCCATTTGACTGACTTGAAAAGAGAGGTGGGAAAAGAGACCGGGGGGGGGGGGGGGGGGGAGGTAAAGACATGGTATATCGTGCGAGTGGGGGGGGGGGGGGGGGCGGCGGAACGAGGGAGACAGACAGACAAAGACACAGATAAATATCACTGCAAACACCTCATCAAGGTTGCATTTCTCGAGAGTCGAGAGGCCTTATTTCATTTTTCCCTTTGTCACCTGCTCACTGATGCATGAGAGTCACCTTAAAAAAAGGGCAGAGATGTATAGCGCCTCTCCAGGCATGGTAGATCACAGGAGTTGCTATAGCAAGCTCCTATAGTTAGATACATTGTACAGGGTCTACTAGTAAAGCGGTAGCGTTCTGGTGCAACCTATTGGTAGATGATAGTCCCCTCTCCCTCTCTCCATCTCTCCCTCTCCCTCTACATCTATATATACATCTATACAGTAACACTATACAAAAAAGTACCCCCGTATTCAAAATAGTGTCAAAACAACAACAACAAAACACACACACACACACACACAACACACACGCACGCACACACACACACACACACACACACACACACATACGAGTCGAATCATTTAACACGATAATTCGCTCATGTATTTACAAACGTGATAATAGTGGATGGGTATAATATTTGGGGAAAATACTGTTCAACCCTCCTAAAACTGCAAAACCCTTTCAGATTTTTGTTCAAACGTTACGCTATTCTGATGGGGGGGGGGGGTACTTTTTGCTGTGTATCTCTCTCTCTCTCTCTCTCTCTCTCTCTCTCCCCCTCTCTCTCTCTCTCGTTCTCTCTTTATAAAATTATATATATATATATATATATATATATATATATATATATATATATATATATATACATATACATATATATAATACATATATATTATATATATCATATACAGTTGTATATGCATGTGTATGGACAGATATATAGATATGAAAAGAAACGGAGAGAGAGAGAGACGAAACATTAAAAAAAAAGAATAAACGAGTAAAACGAGCAAGACAAAGAAAAATGGAGGAAAATTATGTGTTCACCTTATAGTATATGGAAACCTTTATTCAAATGTACGGCATATTGTATTTGATAAACAGCAAATAATGATGACATATTTTGAACCAGCAACATTTGACTCTGATATATTAATTCTGAAGTTAAATAGTGAACAAACTTACAACGATACATCTTAGAAGTGCATTAGAGTCATGATGAACAAATCTGTAGGAAGAACTAAGTTTTGTAGTAACCATGACAACCTTTTCTTCCCCGAGCAATAGCTCCAACTAAAAACAATTAAAATTTGTGGAAATGACACCTGTAAGTTCTATTAACATTGATATTTAAACTGATGCTAATATTGAAGCTTCAGAAAGAAAGAAAGAGTAAGTTATCTTAAATAAGCACATTAAAATATAAAGACCGCGAAATCAGTCAAAAAATATGAGCGAATTGTGACAAGTTATGACAAACGTATGGACCGTTGGTATGTCAGCAGATCATGGTTGATTTTTTTTTTGTCGTAATAATTGTCTTCATCATGCAAAACCGTGTTTGCGTCCTTTCTTTTTTTGTGTGTCTTCACAAAACAAATGAAATGACCTATCGAATCTCTTTGAAGAAAACAAAATTCTTTCACACAGCAGTAATGTGTCTCTGCCACGCGTCATGACGAAAGTGTTGTCATTTTGAGAAAATACTGGTATTCCAAGGGGTCCCAGCTTCTTTGGATATCTTTCAGATATCGCTCGAGTAGTCCACAATACGTTGCTTTTGTTAAATCTAATCCTCACATAAAACAAACTAACAAAACTATTTCCGTAAGATTAAACTTTAAAAAAAGAAAAGAAATCTATGCTATATCTGCCACAAAACGCATTTGATGGCGTCTGCGCTCATTTGACGCACACATTAAAAAAAAAAACAACAACAACAACGGTATCTCCTGCTGTTTGAATTCTGAACGGAGAATTTCTTGTGTGTGCAAGATTGCAGGTCGTATATAAATAAATTCTGAGCTCATACATCTGCATTTCTTTTTTGTTGGCTTGTTATTGTCACGTCATATATGTTCTGCAAAGGTATGGTTTGATATTTTCATAACATTACAAGAAAGACGGATTTTCAACAATGATTCTTAGAAAATAGATGTAAACTCTGCATGCACCATAATGTGTTCGACTATATAGTACGAAGTCTATTATTGTGGGATATAAGCGGAATACGAAACGAAACAAACCCCGACATGATTTCAGTAGCTATGATTGTCTCTAGAATTGCGCGCAGTGCGCAGAACATCTAACCTTCTGACGAGGCCTCTAGGCTTGGGTTTAATAAAATATTCGACAAAACGCGTCAGATCTGTTCAAGACTAGCTTGTCACGGTGCAGAACCACAAGCAAACAAGACTGTGAGTGGCGCCACTTACGTGCTCGTTCTTCCTTTCCTCAACATTTTCGTCTCGTCGCTGCACCGTGTAGAAATCTCGCCCTGACGGCCCTGCCACAAGGCTATATCATATTCACATAATACTTATCTTACTTAGTATTTAATATACCTCCTTTTTGTCATACATTGATATACCGTCATGTCAGCCTGCGAGTCATAGTGAGATGTGTTCGGATTTCAGAGGCTGGAAACTCTTCGCAGCAGTAATCCGGGCAGTATAATAATCACGGAAGAAAAAAAGATACTATTCAAAAAGCGACGATAGCTTCCTTAACAAACCAATTTCAGTTTTTCTTTTTTGCATGTTTAAAACTACTTGCATAGACATGGGTTATACGCATTATCAATATCACTACATATTTTTGAGCCTCACTTGTTTACAAAAAAAAGAAAGAAAAAAAGCTGACAACACAAAATCGGTACGTCTATATATAATATTCCTGACGATATATGAATACTTTTGATACGCGGTTACTATAATATTACACCGATTTACCAATGCTCTTCCGGACATCAAGAAAGCTCACCTGCGTCCAGCCTGACATAGCAACTATTCTCTTGCATAAAATATGGATTCTAGGTACTATCATGTATTCAATTTGAGCTGAATACTTTGTTAGGTCCTCTACGGAGCATGATGATTCATAAGTTTGAATACAGTTATACAAACCGCGGCCTTATAGATATGATACAATCTGTAAAATCAAGCAAGTTCACGTATTTGGCCACGTGACATTAAACTATAACGATGGTAAAAATGGCACAATAAACACAAGCAAAGCCGTACGCATGATTTTTTTTTTTTTTTTTTTGGGGGGGGGGGTACTTCTTACGGCAAAGTGTTTTCCTTCAAGTATATTACTTCTTTTTAGTACAATAGTTTGAATCGTGTCTATTTCATATCCAAATATGCATAGTCTTTGTATCATGGGAAGTCGTATGCATGTACTTTCGAAAAGGGGTGTTGTCTGCGTACGGCCCTGTATACCAAGCATCCTGTATTGTAATAAACAATTCTGTAACATCAAATTGACGTCAAGATATCATACACATCGTTTCATGAATTGACGACCAATCATCATACATTAACCATTTATGCACACTAACATTATGTGCATATCTACAATTGAATAAATTCATCGAAATATAAAATTCATGCTTTCGCTATTTTTTTTTGTTGCAATATTGTTGCAAAGAATCTATAATCTGCTCCGTAATTAGGGGTAAATATGCAAGTGTTAATAACACAAAGAACTGAACTATTACACTAAAATTAACACTCTTCGACTATTCGTCCATGTTTGGTGAACAGCAAAAATAATTGTTACTCTCAAAGCGTACTATGGCAAAATCAGTTTCAGCATATTAGCTTCCATCGGGTGTAGTTCCTTCGTATCACCCTATAAAGGGAGCAGATCGCCAAAAATGGATAAAGCTTTCGTTTGTCAGACTCCTCAGTAGGCGACCTACAGTAATGATATCAATATCATGGCGTAAGAAACAATCTTTCATAGGGGAGAAAGCTTGATGCACACGATACAAGTTAGTATTTGGGGGGTTTTTTTTGGTGGGGGGGGGGTGGGGGGGGTGAAGGACATTTGTATTTGCGGGTGTGCCGAATTACTACACGCACATTGTATGCTATTGGCGTGTGTTCGTGATGAAGGGATTGTATAGTTTTGGTTGAGACCTAACTTCAGGTTTCTAACATTTTTGGGTGAGATGAGAAACCACTTATAAAATATGAAAGAGCATGCAATTCCAAGAGGAATTCAACGTTTATTTGATGAAAATTGGTTTTGAAATGGCCGGGATATGCAAAATAGAGCAATCCTAATTAAAGGTGGGACCCACCTTTTATTAGGATTGCATTATTTTACTTTGTTTTTGGATGTCTCAGACATTCAAAAAACGATTTTCATCAAATAAACTTTGAATTCGTCTTAGAATGGTATGGTCCGTACTATTTCATAAGCGGTTTCTTGGTATCTCACAAAAAAAGTTAAAAGCCTAATCCTCGCCTCCACCAATACTGTACCATCCCTTTAAAGTTCATTATAGATTTCCTCTAGCAGTCCGCATTTTAGAGAGACCATTGCTGAAAATCAAATGAAATTCCTGGACAGCTCCAAGCCGTCATTCCCAGCCGTCCATGCTCGAGGATTCCTTTTACACCAGAGTAAAGATGTGCGTTAGTAGAAAGGGCACAGCTTCTTCTCCTTCTTTTATCTTAACACAACTTTAACTGCTGAGCACAACATCCGGCAGAGAATTCAACCAGACACTGATCCTTTTCACTTTTTTTTTCTATTCCCCCCCCCCCCCCCACAAAGTCTGTTAAAGTCGGATTGATAGAGGGGCAATGTTCTATCACATGGTGAAATATCCCTAGAATTTTAGGCGATTCGATGAGTATTTGATACCTTTCTCTGTGCCTATGAACAAACACAGA